>SJJU01011191.1:0-12218 GCA_012932125.1 Conopomorpha cramerella
ACACCACAAGTAGGTATACACCTACTTACCTACTGTTGGGTGTAGGTATAAACACGCGAGCGGGCCGACGCGACGTTTAGGTATTTAATTATTATTATTAGAAGTCGACTCGAGAATGTACCTGAACCTACTCGAATGTTCTGGATTGTGTACCGTTGGTATATAGAGAGCGACGATCGAGTCGGCGCGACAGTTTCAACTAAACAGCGATACAGTGAACATCAAGAGAGAAAATTAAAGAGAGTTAACAAGTGATTGTGTGATTGTAAAAGTGTTTATTAGCGGTTTTAGTTTAACGATTGTAATTAATTTGTGTAATTACAGTGCCGGAATAAAGTGTAATTCTTGATTTTCGTAACAGTGTCATTTTTCTATCGGTACCCACCCCCCACGTACGTAACATTTGGTGTCAGAAGTGGGATAGAAAATGCCTATCACTCCACGAGAACCAGACCCGGAGCCAACGTGCAGCGGAGGACTCTACGGCAGTCGTGGCTGGTCCATCTACTGTCACTGCACCGGCATCGTCACCAAGACCGAAGGCCGAGATTGACCTCAACACTATCCTGATTTGGTTGAAGGAACAATCTCGAGCCCTTAAGGAAGCCGAGGAGAGACAAGCTAAGGCCCAGCAGGAAGCACGGGAAGCCCAAGAGAGACAGGCTAAGGCCCAGCAGGAAGCACGGGAAGCCCAGGAGGAGCAGTACATGAAGCTGTGTATCAGTCAGCGGGAAGCCGAGGAGAGACAAGCAAAGGCCCAGCGGGAAGCCGAGGAGAGACAAGCTAAGGCCCAGCAGGAAGCCCGGGAAGCCCAGGAGAGACAAACTAAAGCCCAGGAAGAACAGTCGTGCATGCTCCGTGAAGTACGGGAGGCCATTGCAGAATGGAAAAATGAGATAACGGAAATACAAGGGAAACTAGCCGATATGGACATCAAATTCGAGAATCGTCTACATGGCATCAATGAGAAGGTGGAGGGCTTTGAGAACCGTTTACGGAAATTGGAGGTTAAGATGGCTGCCGGAACCAGCAGGTCCGAGGTCTCTGTCCCGGCATGTGGGAACTTCAAGGTACCTCCGTTTGACGGTACTTCCTCGTGGAATGCGTACAAGTTGCAGTTCGAGTCTGGCTGTCAGGCCAATGGATGGAGTGAAGAGGAGGCGAAGACAGCACTCACACTGGCTCTACGAGACGAAGCTCTCGCTGTACTGGAAGTCTTTGGTGATGAGAGGACATATGGCCGCCTACTTGAGGCGCTAGAGACTCGCTATGGAGACCGACATTTGGAGTGCGTTTTCAGAGCACAGCTGAAGGATCGCAGCCAGGGCCGGAACGAGTCTCTGCAGAAGTGGGCCTTGGAGATAGAGACATTGGTGAGAAAGGCGTACCAATCGGCATCCGCCTCTTTGGTAGACAGCATGCTACTTCAAGCTTTCATCGATGGTATTCGTGATATGGAAGTAAGAGCTGCTGTTCGATTGGGGCATCCTGGAAGTTTGAAGGATGCAGTAGCTCATGCATTGGAGGTGGAGGCCGTACGTCGTGACTCGAAGCCACTTTTAGTGAGAAAGGTTTGTGCGAGTGAAGTGCCTTTCCGTGACCGCGAGTATGTACCGCGTTGTTATCAGTGTGGTGAACGCGGGCATTTGCGGTCCAGTTGTCCAAAAAGGCCCATAGAAGCGCCGATAGCACAAACCTTGGGAGGAAGCTGCGGAAGCCGGGGGACTTGGTCAATAGGCGTTCCGTTACGGATAGGGTTGGAGATAAACGTAATGGGTTGGAGGAGATACGCAGTGGCGTTCGTTGTAATGGACCATGGAAAAGCAACACGATGAGGCAGCAACATGACTGGAGAGTTAATAAATCGCAGTTCGAGGAGGGTCCCCTAGTGTGGTTGCGTGACTCGCTACATCGTCGTTGGGACGGACCATATAAGGTAGTGACCAGGATTAACGACGTCACGTATCGGATACAGAGAAATCACCGCAGCCCATGCAAGGTTGTGCACATCGACCGGCTGGCCCGATACTATGGAGATTATCATGCTCGAGACGAGCACGTTTTAGAAGGGGGTAGTGTTACGCCCCGGGGTCGAGAAACAACGGCTAGAATGCCGTAGAGGTACGTCGAACATTCGAGAGGCCTAAAGAACATTCCAGTATCCAAGTCGACGCATAAAAACCACTACACAGTGCCTATATGCGTCAGAATGTAGTAGAAGGATCTCGAAAGATCGAGAAAAGTGTGGTATTTTTCGGAAGCCACAAGTACTTACCTCACCACAAGTAGGTATACACCTACTTACCTACTGTTGGGTGTAGGTATAAACACGCGAGCCGGCCGACGCGACGGTTAGGTATTTAATTATTATTATTAGAAGTCGACTCGAGAATGTACCTGAACCTACTCGAATGTTCTGGATTGTGTACCGTTGGTATATAAAGAGCGACGCTCGAGTCGGCGGGACAGTTTCAACTAAACAGCGATACAGTGGAAATCAGAGAGATAATTAAAGAGAGTAACAAGTGATTGTGTGATTGTGAAGTGTTATTAGGTGTTTATTAACCGATTGTAATTACGTTTGGTGGGTAATTATAGTGCCTGAATAAAGTGGTAATTCTTGAATTTTCGTAAATAGTTGTATACTTTTCTATCGGTACTTCACCCACACAGGTACGTAACAAATAGATCTAATACTAAGCTGCCCCCGCGAACTTCGTTCCGCCTTAGAGGGGATACCTTAAGTTTCCGCGCAATTCTTTATTTTTTTTCTGTCATAAGAACCTTCTCCTTCCCTCGGTTCTAAGCTACATCTCTCCAAACTTTAAGCTAAATTAGTTCAGCCGTTCTTGAGTTATAAGTGTAGTAACTAACACGACTTTCTCTTATATATAGATAGCCGGTACCCGCGACTTTGTCTGCGTACTTTTAATTTGAATATTAGATATGGATTAAAGTAACGGTATAGATTTGGATATAGCATTGAGTGGCAGAAAGTACTCAGGAAAATGTATTGGTCCCTTGTGTCCAAGAGACACAATGACCTAATTAAAATGACAATGACCTAATTTAAAACATTTTTGTATACAACGTTTGCTGTTCTGTTATTATTTGTTTAAATGTGGAGATTGTTTGGACTCGACACTCGCGAGCAGGCCACGTACAGTTGGCCATGCGAGAAACAGTTTTTCTCTAAATGGACACCTGCTACTTTAAAGTGTTTGCCCTTGAGCTTTGTTAATGGTCCTTGCGAAGGCTGGTTTGAGGGGAAACTGGATTCTTTTAAACTGAAAAGGTAAATCTGTAGGGATCATGGGTATGCAAACTTCTTGGGTTTGCTGAGAGGTCTCAACAGCTCTTTGAGCTGCGTGACGCTCGGCATCTAAGACCTGTCGAGCTTGGGTCTGCTGTGAAGTCTCAGCAGCTCTTTGAGCCGCGTGACGCTCGGTATTCAAGACTTGGCGAGCTTGGGTCTGCTGAGAGGTCTGTGCAGCCCTTTGTGCAGCATGACGATCAGCGTCTAAATTATGACGGGTCTGCGTTTGCTCAAAAGTTTCAACAGCCCTTTGAGCTGTGTGACGCTCGGCATCTAAAGTCCGACGGATCTGTGAATCCTCTTCGAATTCCAGTGATCTAGCAAGTTTAGCAGCCCGAGCTCTGCTAGAGCTATTAGCTAAATTGGACTTTCGTTTGGGAGGCATCGTAAAAAACAAAAATAAAATGAATCGAACAAAACAGATATACAGATTGAGATTTGTTATCAAATAAAAACCTCTAATAACCACCTACGTAGTAAAAATTTACGCTCGCACGACGATGTGTAGTAGTCACGTTTAAATTGAAAAATAAAGAAACTAAGAAATTAAATTACCAATACTTATTTACTACCAATGCATAAAAATACACACTTCGGCGAATGTGCGCGACGACGACCGACGACCAATGACAGCGGCGGTGATGCAGAGTATTCGTTAAAAGGATTTTTTACTTCAAAGCCAATTTTTTTTTAACTTGATACACCCAAAACTTCTAAATATCATGTTCCTAGGTTCATTAAAATTTTGTACCTATACAAAAAGTTTGGTTTCGTAGTTCCCGTTCCGAATCAGTTCCGTTCCGTTCGAACTTCGGAATTCCGTTTGTAGAAAAACTCTGCACATCCTAAGAGACCTACGTACCAAGTCTCATGGTTTTATCTTAAAAATGACGAACACCCATACAAACTTTTAACCCCTATTTCACCCCCACACTGGTAAAAAAGTAAAAATTCTAAAACAAACGATTTTGTATCTTATTTAGTGCTTAAATACAAAATGTAATGTTTTTATCTTCAAAAATTACGAACTTCATACAAACTTTCAACCTTTATTTCATCCCCTCACAGTTCGAAATTTCAAAAACGCTAGAACAAATGTTTTATTTTTTCTTATCAAGTGCTTAAATATAAAGTTTCATGGTTTTATCTTTTAAAATTAAGAAATCCCATACAAACTTCCATCCCCCTTTTCAACCCCTTACCACCCCTAATTTGCAATAAAAAGTAGCCTATGTTCTATCTCAGGGTCTAAAGATTGTCTGTGCCAAATTTCATTAAAATCGGTTGAGAGGGTTAAGCGGGAAAGCGTAACAGACAGACAGACAGACAGACAGAGTCACTTTCGCATTTATAATATTAGTAAGGATTACCTAGAGCTTAATTGTGAACCCCTCGGGCGATATTAGCGACATCTTAATACAATAATAGAAACTATTTTAAGCTGTCAGATTGTTGTCAAATAATTCCCTATTGTAAGAGAAAATGGTAAATTCAATTACTTATTCATATCTTGAAAAGAACTATGATTTTTTAATCACTCGTGGAATTGCACTGGCAACAATTTAGACAATACATTATCAGTAACAATATAAAGCTTAGATAAAATAAAATATATCAAAACTAAAGTTAAAGCCTTTATGAGAGTTGTTTTATTTATTCATTCAAATCACAGCGTAGACAATGTCTCTATACTTTACATATCACATCTGTTCCCTTCCAATTATAAAACATCATATAAAAAATAATTTAAGAACGAGACATTCACTTATTTCTAGAAATTCTAATTATACTTATCTACTATATAAAAATAAGTCGGGTTTTCCTCCCTGACGCTATAACTTCAGAACGCACGAACCGATTTCCACGGTTTTGCATTCGTTGGAAAGTTCTCAGGCTCCGTAAGGTTTATAGCAAAGAAAATTTAAGAAAAATTTCAACAGAAAAGTGGGAAAACGAAACGAAGCCATCTGGTGGCGAAACGGAGTTCGCCGTGTTTGCTAGTTATTTAATAAAAAATAAAAACTTTGTTTTATTATTTAAATCCGATTCGAGAAATGTTGCTATCCGTCACGTGTTATTCTTGGTGCCTCAGTCAGGGTAATATCACCACGATCGCATTCTTTTTGTTACTTCGTAACTAATTCCCAACTTATTAAGCAAGTGCCTCTGCCTACCCCGCTTTGGGATTAAAAGGCGTGAAGTGTATTTATTTATTTTTTATTTAATTCCCAACTCGGAGCGAACACTATTTAGCACTTGTGCGTAACCAATTAACAATATATGGAAAGGAGTGAAGTGACACCAGTGGCTGTTAAAAATAAAGTTTTCTCTTAGGGTATATAACAATGGAATAGAAAACTCGCGAACTAATTCGCTCGACTCAAAAAAAGCACGATTGGCGTCGAATGCAATCGATTGTTATCAAATCTGACAGATTCAACTTAAACTGACAGATTGAATGACCATCACATTGTTTGATAGGAAGTTTTGAAAATACGTCAAGCATACGCAGCGCCCCCTATACGAAGTCTCCGGTATTTTTTCCGTTGGTTAATCTCAAATGTACCCTATATGGCGTTGTTAAAGTCTCAACTTGACATCTGTCAAATAAGGTGCATGAAAAGGTTACTTTTGTTAGACACCGAAATTCGAGACTAGAGGCTATCTGACCTTCCTTTTCCATTGCTTCATAGTTGTCTCACATCGGTATTGACCATTCAACCTAGACACATGACAGCAAAACTGTTCTGGCAATGCATTACGTATTCAAGCATAACGCTGCTCGTTTGACGAGCGCCCGTGACGAAATAAATGACAGTCGATTACAAATGAGCCAATCACCGGTTTAGCCATGCCCATTCTTAATTTCATCTAGATGCCAGAATTGTTTTGATGTAAATATAGAAGATTAGGAGTGTAGTGGTAGTATGGTCAATGCCCATTGTCATATTGGTTATCGCCCATTGCTGCTTTTTTTATTAAACTTTGACAATCATCGAAATAACCGTGCCAGAAATTAACAGCAGTCATCATTGAGAGAGTAGTCACGTTTATTTGACAGTCTTTCGGTCCTATTTGTCACTAACATCACTTTCTGTATTACACATCTTGTAAAAAATAAGGTCTTAACCATGTCTTAACAGAGTTTGTGACATTAACGACAGAAGGGAAGAATTTCTGCCATAGAAAATTCACCATTAAAAGACTTGAGGACTCTGGGTAATTTATGACCAAGACCCTCTAAAATTTCGAAAATAGCATAAAAGTTAGTTGACAAAACGAGCGATTTAATCATCGCCGGGTACTGTAAAACATTAAGAACATGCTAAAATATATCCTGTCTGCACATGCTCTATATTCGATGTGTATGAAAACTAAATATTTCCATGAAAACACGAAAAACATCAATATATTATGTACCTACCTCGCGCGATTTACATACCAAGTATCACGCTACCGCCGTTCTTCTCTGTTCAACTAGCAGAGACAACAAGAGTTCGGTGTCAAAGTGCATTCAAACACGACGAAAAGGTAATTTTAAATTCACGTAAAAAATAATCTCAAATCCCCATGTGAGGAACTCTCGAGGCTGCGCTCTAGACGGCGCTAGAGATAGTCAAACACAAAGAGATGTCGTAATGACAATCGACATCGTGCTCACCAATGAGAGCGCATTATCTCCGCTTCCCCCCATCTTAAGCCGAACATTCCTAGAGCGCGGCCTAACCTCCGATTTCTTGAAGCAGGCTGATCAAAACGCTCTGTGATTCGCCGAAAAGATTTGTTTGACTTATTAGATTGCATTGTAAATATATGCCGGGACGTTTTTACACACGGTCACCTGACCCCAAACTAGGATACTCTGTACTATGGGTGCCAGACACTGATAGACTTACATACTTTTCAAATACATACATAGATAAATAAAACATCCAGACGCACACAACAAATGCCTCAGCTCATCACTAAAGCATTATGTCCGTGGCGGGAATCGAACCCGCGTCCGCCGTCCTAGAGGAAGATGTCCTGACCACTAGTCCATGCCGGCCGTCATCAAATAAATTCATACAAGAAGCCGGAGGTAAGGCAAACATTAGACGATACGTTTTGATCTCAGTTTTACCACAGTCATGATTGTGATTGACGGATTTCCTATCGTCTAATATAGTGAATGATGTTTGAATTAATATTAGTAGTAATTCCATAAATCATGACTGATGGAATTGAATGACGCTTGCATGAGCGTCTAATGTCTGCCTAAGATTCCTGCACGGGTTCTGATATATCGATCGAATTCTCAAACGACTGTCACTGTCATACCGAATACAAAAGACAGCGACAACAACAATTAATTTCAACTTTTAAATGCGTTTGAGAATATGGTCGTCCGACTCGTATTTGAAAACGATATTCTAGAACTAATAATCAAGTATAGTTTCTCTCGATATATTTATCTATGTCAAGGGAGTGTTAACAGAGTATTGTATAGGGAAGAAATCGCGAAGCTAAATGCAGATGGCGCTTCTCACGCTAGACCAATAAAAGTAAGGCAGTTTGACAACTGAACTTTACTGATAATCGATCAACCAATACTGCTGTTTTCGGTCAAACGATACTAGCGCCATTAGTTCATGAGTTTTCTACCCTATTGTATTTGTCCATCTTACATACGGGACATGCTTCTTGTTTAAAAATACGTCCGCGTAGCATACGCACAAAATCTCGAAATAGAACCTATTGAAGCCCACATTTTATTTCAACGTTAGAGTAGTACGTATATTAACATTACGCGATAGTGATGCGGTGCAGGTGGTTTTCTAAACTGCATGTAAATAAATCCTTGCGCAGGTCGTCAAATGAATAAATCCACCTTTCCTAGTCTATCGCTTTTAATAGAAAGAGACAGCAATAGTAATATGTCTAGTCGCGGTACAATCGTTCATTTATGTGTTAAACAAATGTAAACCGTTTCTTGTACAGAAGAAGGCCTATTTTTGACAAATACAACAACATTTGAAAATACAGTAACGCAACTACGAGATTTTTTTTGCGCGTTTGCTAAGCGATTAGAATATGCGATTATGATAACGTTTTAAATCCAATTACAATGAACATTTTCAACGGTTATTAACTGTATATTAAGGAAAGTAAAGTATTCAAGTCTCAATATACCGGGTGTAAATGTACCACAGCCTGACCTTAAATCATCGTTTTCTAGACACCCTAAGGAGTTAAGTTAACTAATAATAAAATATAGGAATCAAATTTAAATAAGTGATCGCAAAATAAAATTATTTCAAAAACCCCATTTTACCCCGTTGTAAGAAGCCCATTTTAACACATTGATAACAACAATGAAATTATCAAAAAATAAAATTAGAACGGCAATAATGGAGTAAAAGTGTACGGCGTTGAATATTTAGCCGTTCTATTTCTTCTATGTTCTTTGTCACTCAATATTAGTGACATGCTTTTTATGTTGGTTTATTAATCGAAGTTTCAAAGATTTTAATTAAGATATTTTTATAAAGTATGTAAGTAGGTAGACATGTTGTTTCTTAGAATTTAATCATTATTAAGTAGTAATATATAATTATGTCAGAAAGAATAGGTAAATCGTATTTAATTAAAAAAACCACAACACAAAACCTAATGAGAAAAGAAATATATTTTGTGAACAATTATGCAAACTCCCTCTCAACCTCAACCTGTTAATTCCGGCTTTCTTACAGCGCGCGAATTACAGTTAGTAAAAGCGCCCCCTGGTGTCGAGAAGCATCAATAAACTGTTACTATTGTAACTACGTTAAATCCATTGCGTTTTCAACGTAAACCCTTTAGCCTTAGCTATTAGCTTTGAAGCTCAATAAATCCGAATCCCTAAATTTCACAGGCTGCAGTGAATTTACACCCGTTATAATTTTATAGTTCGTGTAAAATTATAAAAATATTTTCTCAAACAATGAAACTGTTCATTGAGCTAATCATTTTGCATAAACACCAATCAATGTCTATTATTATATATGTCTGGTTTTTCATTGGTTCAAATATGTTTCTCTTTTTGTCATGTGTAAAACTGCTCTGTAGAAAAGGTAGTAATCGATACTCAGCCGACGGAAGACTTAATGGCGGAATCGATTCGAGCAAAACTGTCACCGAATAGGTAAGCTACAGCAGCTACCACACAAAATGAAAACATCAATACGTACGTTTTCTCAGGGACCAAGTCGCACCACGGCTTGTCCAGTTTTAACTGAAATAAAGAGAAGATCAATGAAACAAAATCGTCTCCCGCTGTCTGTCCCCAAAGAATTTTTATGCGGTTTTCTTTAATAGAGTGATTTCAGAGGACGGTTTACATGAATATTACATACATATAACAGCAGTAAAACACTTTTAAAAATTGTGAGTGTTTTTTAGCAAAAATAAAATGAATGTCTATGTATATAGTGGAACAACAACCTTTGCCGGGTCAGCTAATAATATTATAAAAAGACATGTTTTCTTTTTTTGTACGTAGGAGGTATGTTACGAATAAACTTAAAAATACTGGACGGATTACGATAAATATTTAATTTTTTTGAACGCTTTGACGATTAAATCGATACTCATTTCCGATATTCATATCGTTTTAAACTGGAATTTTTCATTCGATAGACTTTGATGGGTACACTATGATACTTTATTTCTATGTATATTAAACTGAAAAAAAAAACAAACCAAGAAGTTCATCGCGTAACTACTACTATATCTAAACTGATGGCATTACACTTTTAGTGCAATCACATTAGACTTTTGTTTTCTAGTTAAAGTTTTCTAGTAGGAATATAGACAATTTCTTGGGAGAAAGAGTCGTCGTCTAATTTAAAGTTACAGCTGTACTGCGCGCAGAAGAGCTCGTTACCGCATGAGGCGTGAGAGCGGCGGGGAGGAGTAGACAAATATAAAACTCAAAGTCAAAGTCTTCAATGGCGGCCTTCTCTGTCTCACCACTCACCTAACTCAGGTGACTAGGGCTCAATTTACGGAATAGAAAAGGAACAAAGAACAATGGAAAAAACAAACACGTAAATACTAAAAAATAAAAATATTTTCTACAAAATGGCATAAAAGTATAAACACCCACCTTATTCGGAGATTTGTACTTAGCAAATGATGTGACGGTGACTTTGCTATTCCCCCGAAGTAGGCGCAGTGCGTCTTTTGCTTGTTCCCGACGAGTGAGACTCACCATCGCCGTGGTGTCGTCTTGGAATTGCACGGTTACTGGCCCTGAGAAAATATAACGTTATATTGGACCATGGTTGATATATTTTGCTGCAAGTTATAATAATGTCCCAGGACACTTTACATAAGGTAATCAGGCCCTAATCTAGGACAACCTGTACTATAGATGTCATAGACTGATATGCCTACATAAATGTCGGCGTGTCGTCTGTTCGACGACTAAACCGTATTTGAGCGAATATGACAATTTATTTATTTAAGCTTACTTAACGGCCTTATAGCTAATTATTATTATTATTATGATCAAACATTAAAAAAGCATGTTGAACTATATCTCTAAGCATGTAAGCATGGCGTGCATTAAGTATAAGGTTACAATAATTAATTATGTAAGTAATCAACTGACTGATCTAGAATATACATTTTGAGCAAAACATTATATACACAGGTAAGGTAAATAGGTAGACATCGTGTAGGAATTACAGTACAGTTCTTGAATGTATATGCTTTATTATCAAGACTTGGCAGATCCAAAACGTGGTTAAATTCGTTGTAGAGACGGCGCATTCACGATGACAATGATAATGACACACACATCTGTTATCCCGAATGTCTCGTGGGAACGGACTAAACTGAGGTTAACACCACCGCGGTACATCTTGTAGCCAATAAAGTACCCGCTAATGTTTAGGTTACTACCGTAATGTAATTCGTTTATGAAATTTTAATAAAATTACTGCCTTTGCCCAGCATTGGGACACAACACAGGCTACATGAAAAAAAATACTAAAAATAAATAAATGAATACACTTCACGCCTTTAATCCCAAAGAGGGGTAGGCAGAGGCACTTGCTAAAGCAAGTACCCACGGTTCACCGAGCGTAATTAACCCAACGTGACAGGGGGTGAGCCCATCGCCGTTATAGGGTTCACACACCTTGTGGTGTGCGGGTTTCATGGAACATGAAAAAAGACCTATCCTAATAGAGATAACCTTCTCACATATTTTTCAAGTCCTTTAAAAAATAGAAATGTATAACTGGATCTTCGGTCGGATACTTGACTTGTAACCGGGCGGTCGCGGGTTCGAGTCCGGCTACTGGCCGTGTACCAATGGGACTCTTTTTCAGAGCCTATGTACGCAACGCAACGCTCGTACAGTGAAGGACAACATCGTGATGAAACCCGTACACCACAAGGTGTGTGATCTCTATAACGGCGAAGGGCTCACCACCTGTCACGTTGAGTTAAATACGCTTGGTGAACAAGGATAGATTAGCTTACCAAACGGACTGAAGAGCTGGTTGATCTCGTTCCTCTGCCACTCCTTCGGGAACGTAATGTAGAACACGTGGTCTCTCGGTGGTGAAGCTGTAACAGTGTACATTGTTCAGTACATCATCATCATCATCAGCCCATACTTGTCCACTGCTGGACATAGGCCTCTCCAATTGCACGCCACTGTGATCTGTTTTCGGCTTCTCGCATCTAGCTTCCAGCTGTTGGGGCAAACGAGTTCTCGAGTGGAGACCGCGTCTCGGCAAACGGAGTATAGGACGCCCTCAGGCAAGGTGGACTGATGATATGGGCAAGATGGCTGGCAGAAGCTGGATGATATTTTCTTTAAAGAAAAAAAAATAAATACACTTCACGCCTTTTAATCCCAAAGCGGGGT
>SJJU01011192.1:0-11979 GCA_012932125.1 Conopomorpha cramerella
TTTTAGAAGATTGCAATCAAGAATATATTTTACAAAAACTGAATTCGTTCATAATTTATTCGAAATGTGGTGATAAGGCATTGATACAGGCATGGGGAATTAGTTAGGAGACCAATCCAGAAGATTAGATTTGATTTAAATAAATTAGACTTATTTTAGAGCTAAAAATGTTCTTGATCCCTAGACACTTTGATGTGTGTATGTATTGATATCGCGGTGTCGCAGTGAATGAGCGATTATGATTATAAACCCTGAGAGGCTAAGGCAACCAAGTAAGTAGTAGTAGGAACAAAAAAGGTTTTATTTAATTTCACCTGTCCGGGGTCTGTTTGTTTGTAATCAATTCTTGCAAGTAAAATTTGACCCACTTCCCGGTTTACCGATTGAGTTGAAATTTTGCATGCATGCGTAAATCGTACGACAATGCAAAATTATTATTTTACAAATAAATAGGTAAGTCAGTAAAGTAGATAAGATATTAGTAAGTTACAATACAAAAATCACGCCCAAAAAACATATTAACATCACGAATACCTACATCGCACCGAGAGGGTTAAAAGACAAAATAAATATTACTTGCTACATTTCTGACTTAAATTTTTGTCTATTTCATCCATATTTGTCTAGAAGCACTTCGTTTCCGGGGGCCTGCATCGCTGATTTGGCCACCAGACGTAGTATTTCTGCTCTCACATGAACATGAGCTCATTTTGGTTTAATTAGTCAGATTTCCTAATATAGTTCGTGCATTCTATGAACGCGCGCGGGCCCCGGATGTGTGAGTCATATATGGACACGCTAGTTGACAGTTCAAACGAACAAAACTGCCACACACATCTAAGGCCCGCGCGCACTCACGAAATGCACGAACTATACGAGTAATGTATGTTGTTGATGGGCAGGTTCATCTCAGCGGGCCCAGACCAGCGGCGCACGGAGAGCAGCGACGCTCACGGCAACGTGCGCGGCTCATACACCTTCCTCGACGACAAGGGAGTTCAGAGGTAGATGATCTTCCAAATTGTGACATTCCGCTGCAATGGGAAAAATTCCTGCGTAAATCCCGTATTAAAGTGGTATCAAAAACAATTTTATTTTTCAAAATCGCAGAGTCATAATTTGAAAAGAAGATAACTTTTAAAAGAAATGTTGCAGGACTCAGAAGCTTTTTATTTATTTCTAACAAATTGTAAAAAGTGGATACGTTGTGGTTTTGATATTCACCTCTTCAATTATTTAGATATGAACAAGTATTTCTACTAATGTACGTAATCACCACAGGACCGTCCACTACATAGCCGGTCCGGGTATCGGGTACCGCATCGTGAAGAGCGGCTCGGACCCGCACATCCCGGGCTACTTCCCCGCGGTGCCCAGCGCCTACGACCCCGACTTCGCCGAGGCCATCAGCTACGGCGGGAGCGCTGCGCGGCGCGGGGGTTCAGGACCGGCTGCTTCTGGGGATGATGATGTATTCACAGGTAGGTTTGACAGTAACTTTATAACCAATCTAATTAGTTATTACTCCTATTCGTCTATCTTTCATGGACATCATGATGGAAAGTGTAGACTTTTGTTAGAATTTCTGTTTATTTCTTTTTGGTTTTCTGCAAAATCTTAGATTCCGATTTGCATAATAATTATACTTTTAGTCACTTACTAAGCAGACTACCATGTAAATATATTATGTTCTATCTATACATATACCAGTTAAGCCTGCCTCTCAGAGAAGGCAAAGATACAGCTCATAATTTTTCACGATTCTGACATACGTATTCCTCGTGCTAAACATACTTCTCTATCGTGCATCCTCGACAGTGCCACGTCATCTACGCGTCATCCTCTTTCAAGTCATTCATGTCTGCTGTACAAGATCTAAAGCACCTGATATCCCATTCACAAACATGTCATCCGTTAATCACCTTCCGTTCATCCGTTCTATCATGTTAAATTATGCCAAAAAACATTTTGTAGGTCCTGACGGCTCTGCAGCGTCGGGACACCCCAAGCCGGCACCATTTCCGAACAGCGACAAGGACGGAAGACGTAAACCAGCCACCAGCTCCACTCCCCGTCCAGGCGACGACCTCCACCCCAGCGGCGGACACAGCCCTGTACCTTCCTACGACGAGGATACCGGCACCTATCCTGATGATGACGACAACGAAACTAAATTCCCCCCATCTGGTTCAAAACCAACCAAAGCAGGTGATTTTGATGAATAGAGTACCTACCCATAAAGCACAATAACAGCACAGCGCACTTTGCACAAAAAAAACCTAAGCACAGATCTGGATAAAGCAGTAAACATTTGCAGGCAAGCGACCGACCAGCCGTCCGAAGATCAGGCCGACGAAAAAGCCGTACGTACCAAAGAAACCTACCCAAGATTTCGATGGGAAATCCAACGAGGATATTGGAAAAGGCAGGCAGAGTAACGGTCCAGAATATGGTGTAGGCTTTAACATAGACCATTCAAAGCCTGGAACAACTATCATCAGGAACATAGGACAGGATTACTTCGGAGTGCCGCCTGGAGTCTCCGTGAGGGCTCATGTGCAAAGCATCGACCTCTACCCGTACGATTCCAAGAAGATAACGCCTTCGGAAGCCAGAGAAAAAGACAAAACGTAAAACTGCTTGCGTATTGTTATTTAAAGTAAAACTGAGCACTAGAGTTAGTTAATTACCTACTATAATAGAGCACCATCGAACGATTGTAAATTATTTAAGAAAATAAACTTTTAAATACAATCAACCATGGTATTTTTAGTAACACAGTCCCGAAATACATTTTCAAACGGCATCCATATACACACCCAAATCCTTAAGGAGGAGACCCTTTGCCAGGACCCATCCACTATAGATCGCCGCTATTCCGGGGACGGTCCGCGAAAGCCTAGCGCGGCTGGGGCCATCTTTGGTCGCAGTGGCTCAGGCTGTTCCGCGGGCCCCGGCAATAACGCGGGAGCGGTCACCGTGGGGTTTTAGTGGGTGCGAGTCCCACATAACCCCTGCCGCTGTCTCTCCAACAGCAGTGGGGCATCCATAGCGGATTTCCCCACGATAACCAAAAAAAAAACACCAACCCCTGAATGTAGGTTCTTTAAGCCCGGCATTAATTAAGGGCATCTGTGATAGGAGGCTGGCGCATCGCAAGTCCCGGTATCCTGATTTTTATCCCACACTACGTGTAGTATCCATCTTGACAAATTAGGTACGTGTGTACAGTACACAGGCGGCCAAAAATTTGGTCTAACTATCTAATCTAGGTCCCAAAAACATATGAATGTCATTAGACATGGAGGTTAATTTTTTATTGTCAAAATGTAAGGCAAACATAAATTAGACTATACGTTTTGATCTCAGTTTTACCACAGTCATGATTGTGATTGACGGATTTCCTATCGTCTAATATAGTGAATGATGTTTGAATTAGTATAAGTAGTCATTCCATTAATCATGACTGATGGAATTGAATGACGCTTGCATGAGCGTCTAATGTCTACCTTACAAGCCCAACTTGAGTAACCCGTACTGTACAGTACTCTACATAGTGACATAATTATCATCATCATCAGCCATACTTGTCCTTTTAAATCAAATCTTATGTTCTGGATTGATCTCCTACCTAATTCCCCATGCCTGTACCAATGACTTATCACCACATTTTGAATAAATTATGAATGAATTCAGTTTTTGTAAAATATATTCTAGATTGCAATCTTCTAAAATGTACTTTTTAGGTTTACGTTTATTTTTTTTTAATTTGTATCAGTATAATGATATAAATTAAACCTAATGAAATTACGTATACATTACATAAAATTATGTAATTTCATTGTCATGTAGGCATGACCAGTGTTTTGTCCCTTTTTCCTTCCCTGGTAACTTACTGAATGAGACACAGAAAAACAAAAATTCAGGCTGACTAGTAACTTCTTCTAAAAGCAAGTGAACTGTACATAACTTTACTCCTGTTGCCAAAGGGATAGGTAGATACAGTCGTCAGGTTAAACTATACTCCCACAGCCAAAAAGGAAAACACAATTTCGTATCGTTAAATTTTATTTTGAACAACGACTTTACAAAATGCAAAATAGGGTTCATTTTGATAAAGAAATCATTTATATTCTTCACTGTGCGGTGACGATAAGCATTGTCCAAAACGGTATACTATTTTACACAACCGTGTTAAATAATCAGGTGCTTTAGTATTTTGTTACTGACAGTGGCCAATGAAATACAGGACTTCTTTCTTAAAATGTACCCCAGTAACGATTACAAGGAGACAAATATAATAGTGCATTTCGTTTCACATCAGAGGGGTCATGTGATGAGCTCTTTCAAACCAATTGAATAACATACAGTTTTTAAACCGCTGCTGGAAGAATAATCTTGAAACCCATCACACATGATTGTCACCCTACACACCGCGGTCAGGTAGAATCGAAAATGGGGAATTTTCTTGGACGTAATTGTGTAATGACAGTAATGACAGTTCTCCACCCAAAATTCTGTCAGAAAACGCCAAAGAAAATTCCCCTTTAAAAATAATACTAATACAATTGGTTTGAAAAGTCTTCCTTTAGATACCATCTAACTAACGGGTCGTTTTCGTATATTATTTCCATAATTCCAACGTAAATTACTAACAATTCTAAAATGGTCCGTTAATTAGATATTATGTGAAGCTAATATTGGTTACATCCACCTCTGTTACAGTTTTAGCCAACAAGGAACTATGAATAAGCCGTCTTCATTATAATCTTGTGATCATCACACCCTATAACTAATAAAACGGGAAATATTAACTTTGAAATAAGACACTTCATCCACGTTCAGTGCTTAATTCGTAACCAGTTACAAAAGCAGAACTTTCATTGATAAATTTTCGTAGCTAGTTACAAAATTGGAACTTTTTGATTTGTTTGGTAACTGATTATGAATTAATATTACAACAAGGGCGAATACAAACGGCAAATTTCTACAATCGAAATAAGATCGTGAATGAATATTAGGATATTTATAGTTGTCAATATTTATTAAAGCGTAAGTAGGTGGTCGAAAAAACCTGAACGAATAAAATCTAGGTAAAGTATTTGAGTTTCCCAAAAGGCAATAGGTGAACTAAATAACTGACCACAAATACCAAAATCTAAGACAATCAATCAATGTTATGGTGCTCTGAAAACAGACACGTACTCATGCGTCATTTAACTGTTGTAGTTACCTACGTTTGCAGCACAAAAATACATACCAAAAATCCTTCATCTCTGTTTTTCAAACTCGTGGAATTTGAATTTGTAACTATTTATGTTCTATCTTGTCAAATGGTTATCATTTTTTCTCTACAATCTGACATCTAATAGAAGAAGAAACCATGTGAACAGTTTTGCAGTATTGTCGGCCAAGAATCTGGCATTGCATCCCGACGGTTGAAATTCATGTCAATGTCATTAGACATAAGGTTCATTATTATTTTGTCACAATATTGATTCTTACTCAACCTTATTGATGTTTTAGTGTCATCAAAGTTGTTAGAGCACTTTCTTGGTCAACCAAACATTTGCACCTTTTAGTATTTATGGTCAGTCATTTAGTTCATTATTTGGTAACCGATAATAGAGTTAGGACCAAGTTAAGTTATAACAGAGAAAGGTAGACAATAGTAATTTTACAATAGACGTTCTGAATAACATTTTTTGTAAACATAGTGTGGAGAAAGAGAGTTTGGAGTCGTTCACTGTAGCCAACCTGCAGGTATATAAATTTCAATATTCCTATCTAAGTTATTTCAGGCAAATGCCTTATAAATCACAATAATGAGAAGCTTATGAATATCAAAAAAAGTATTACAGGATTAACTTCATAGGTATGTTAAGTAAAGGGAGAAATCCATACATATAATCATGATCACATTCCATTGATAAACTATTTTGTGCATATTTGCGCGTTCTTATTGGTCGGTTTCTATTCACCAAACATACTAAAATTACTATAGGGCACTATCCTATTTTCCTAATATGTACTTAGTCACGATATCTCCTAACATTTCACGTGTCATTGTTGAACATGCGTTTTATAAAGTAAATATAGCTAGGTACTTACAACTTTACTTATTTTAAACACAGTAAAAATATGAAAACTAGCTTTAAATAAAAAGTAACTAGGGGAGTAAATACCGAAATTTGAGTGGAAATAAATCCAAAGGTTCGTCTACCTACGTGTCTAAGAAATTTTTAACTTCCATTCCATTGTAAGCTAGCCACCACACAGACCCAGAGCAGATCAAAATGGTGGACTGTAGTTAATATTTTTTAAAGAGGTAGGCCCCTAAAATTAAGTTCTTTGAAAATTCTATAAAAAAAATACTTTGCTGTTACAAAAAGAGAAAATCAAATAATCAGATCTGTAAGGATGGATTGAGGATAAAGAAATATGTTTTGACACTCAAAATAATATTGTGTCTATCTTGTATCCGGTGAAGGAAAAATAATGTCCAACATGCACGTGTTCATAATAAATCTTACCAAGTAAATTTTTAGATATACATAGGTATTACAATATAATATGTAAATAGGTTTAAATTTATCTACAATAGAAAAAGTTTTGAAAAGGCAGAGCGAAATCACAAGTGAAAGCAACTTGAGCGAACGTGCTATTTCACCTACTAAGATACATCATATTTTTAATCAGTTTTTAGTTAAGTAAGTAATATGGATAAGTAGGTAGGTCTTAGGTAATGCGAGAATCGATTGAAGATGAGTGCTTATTAGTCTGCGGAGAACTCGTATGCAGACGATTCGAAATAATGATTAATTCATCAATAACATGCCAAAAAGAGTGACAACTCGGTGGCAAAGCCCAGTAAACGATATACCAAAGTACCTATTAATTATTAACTACAAATGATCCCCACCACCATCGACCATCAGTACCAAAACTGAAGTACCTTTTCATCAGATACTACAATATCTTGATTAACGTCGGCTTGAGACTCACTAGGTAGGTACTTTATGTTCCCTGTAACAATTTCTTTTCTTGAAGAACTTCAGAACATTCTACATATAAGGAAATTTGTCCCCCATCGTATACGCAGCTGTTTGGCGACAGGAAGAATTGCAATACATTCTGAATCTCATAGTAATCGTAAAGAAAAAAGAACCGGGAATACAGTCCTAAATCTACTTTCACACCGACCGGAATCATGTTTTAAAACATATATTACGAGCACTCCCGAGGAGTGATAAGAACAGATAGCTGTGTTTTATAATGTAGTGTGCAGCGCACCTTCCTCATATATACTTTATGACTGCACATTTTTAAAGACTAATAAACCATGTGTCGGGTCGGTGAGAACGTAGAGTAAGAGTTCTGTGCAGACTATTTTATGGCAAGTATTTCTCCTTTTTTGGGGTCATGATTAACAATTTACATTACTCTGGTATTAGGCCTCTGTTAGATAAATGAATAAGTCAATATTGTTCACCGGGTATATAGGCGCGAATATAATCAAAGACAAGCTCGAGTTTACCTTTATTATTTTACTCGACGTTTCGACGCAGTTGAATGCGTCGTGGAGTCCACTCGTGACCGTTTTTTTTTTATATATGAATAAGTATTATACGGTCCACGACTTGTAATTTTCAGAGACCGAGAATGTCCAATTATCCCAAAATTAGACCTTTAGTATCATCTTTAATATTGTTAATAAGAAGTGGGTCAAACTCAAAATAATTAACAATATTTAAAACCGTGCACTTTTAACAGTCATATTCTTTCCTTTACTCAAGTGAGAAAGAAACGCATAACAGTGTTGTATACAATTCCAACACAGTTCTCTAGCTGCAACTGATTACTTATATATGTTATGTGTATAGTGACATAATATATGTGTATGTGTACATCTAAATCTATCAGGGTTAGCAGTTATTTTAAGTTGTTAATCTTTGTTGGGAACATTTCTAAAGAAACTTCTAGAGCCTACGTAAAGACATACTGAATTTTGTAACTGTGTAAAATATATCCATTCCGTTATTTTGTATTGAATACAGTTTTTTATAATAAGAATTAGTTTATATATTACTAGCTGACCCTGCATACGTTGTTTTGCCAGTGTTCCTATGCTATTGTATGCAAGTATTATACATGTAAACTTCCTCAAGAATCACTCTATCTACAGAAGAAAACCGCAAGAAAGTCCGTTGCGTAGTTGTTAAAGATCTAAGCATACATAGGGACAGACAGCGGGAGGCGACACTATGTAATGATTCACGATTTGTGGTCACCCAACACAAAAATAGGGCCACTAATTGGAATAGGCTCTGAAGAATTCTACAATGGGGAATTTTCAAATTCAAAAAGTTTCTTATCTAGATGTCGCTAGTAGATATCCAAGGGGACTTCTGTCAGTTATATTTTAGTACGTTTTTTATTATTCGGTTGAGTTATTTAGACTTCAGACACTTTAGTAACATGTAGACAAACAATAAAAATAGATACAAATGCTTTATTAGTTAAAGATTTTTGTTTCTTCTCATTGGTCATCTTTGGATCTCTTTTGTAGGTTTTTAGTAAAAAATATGATTATTATTGAATTAGAAAAAAATCTTCAGAATCATGACACCCGAAATCTATTTAGACTATTTCCCAACAAACTCAACAGGTGGCGTGTTATTGTTACACTATGATCTAAGATTAACTAATTACGTCCGATTATAAAAGTTTTAATAGCGGAAATTTGTTTTTTTTTGCACCCAAATGCTTTATCCGTTTACTATTATAATTAATATCTAAAATTACGGACTGAAAAATGGTATTACACATTCTGTCACAGCCATTTAAACGCTATTTTAATGAAAATAAAGTTCTTAGTGCCTAAAAGCGTCCTATAGGACATAATATTTAACAACTTGTTATTAAATGAATTAGTATCTAGTCTAGACATGTTAAAATATAAGAAAAATAAAATACGTTTAAAAACTTTATTGTTTAACACTTACCAAAAAAAAACATAAATATACCTTTTATTTTTGCACATAAATATATACTTACAGAAAAAACTCTTTACATTTTACAAACGTAGACGTGGCAATTTCAAAATAACGATTTAAAAAATTATATTCACTGATTGTTTAAGTAATAAGCACCTTTTTTTAATCTACCCGACTACGTAAAGGCATTCTAGGGCAAATCATTTATTTGGACAGAATTTAACTTAACATTAACTTCACAGCTACAAGATTGCATATGCCGCACACACTCCTTTTGTATCTTTTCCGCAGTCGGGTATTACTTTTAGATCTATACTTTTTTTAAATATGCTACAGTTTGACGTATAAAGGTACCTACATAATAATATGTATTATGCATGCAATACATGGACTGCAAGACTATATCAAAAGTCCCTGGAACTTAGATAACACACCCGCTCTGTTCTTTCATAATTGTTCGACTAGATTACCGCTGGACCAACTAAAAATACAGATTGAGATAATATAGTTGGTGTTTTTCTATGATAATTTCCGTGACGTTTGTTGCCTAACCAGTCATCTGAAAGTACCGTGCATTTTACACGACGGGAGTTGTCTCTAGCGACATCTATGTACTGTTTAATAAACTTCACATTATACGTACAGATGTCGCTAGTGGCCGAGGTCATGTGATCTTAATACAATAATCCGTTTTTCTGACGGATTTTCGGGCGGAGAACTGTCATACTTTCCTAACAAAGTTTGACAGTAATGACAGTTCTCCACCCCAAAAACTGTCGAAAAAACGCCAAAGAGAATGCCCCATTGCGGTTATTTAATGTTTATATAATCCTAGGTCAAGCATAACTCTGCTCGTGACGTCAGTGAATGACAGCCGACAATGAGCCAATCATCGCACTGGCCACGCCCATTCTCCATTTTATCTAGTTATTAGGAGTCTAGTGGTTCTATGATCGACGAGGGTTATGAATATTGTTTTGTATGTCCCTTTTTAAATTGCAGAAACGAAAATAGATAAAGATCATTATGATGGTCATTAAGGTAGACTTTCGAGCCAAGCGTCACAGACACGGCGTTAATAGCGTCACTAACAACGAAGGAATGACAATGACGTCACAGTGCCGCTGTCGTTGCGTTGTCGTCGCGTCAGGGTTGCTGAGTTCGAATGACGATCCCTACAGTTTCACACGTTTGCATAGAATATCAATCTGTCGCTCTGTCGCGACGTCACTGTCGCAAAAGACGCTCGAAAATCTACCTTTTAACTGCAATGAACTTAATTAGGACTGACTTTTTAAACACAATGAACAAGCCTACTTTTTTTAATAAAACTGTAACTTGTGCAAAAATTATAAAAATAACGCACACATATGTGACGTCATCTACGTTGCGATGACGACGCAAGCGTTTCGTGTCTATTTAACTTCGTCACGGAAATCATCTTAGAAATAATAGGTAAGGTGGTGAAAATTGTCTTCTCACATTTCATTGTATGTACATTACAGAATTATACATAAATATATTACAGGCGAAGTTGGCACTGGGTAGGTAGGTATTATACTAGGAAATTAGGAGGTAATTGAATGTTTTTCAAACATTTAACAAAACACTAAAACAAGCAGGAAACAAACTGAGCAAAAACGTTTTCTTACATCAACAAATTGGCAATTCCATAAAAC
Source organism: Conopomorpha cramerella (assembly GCA_012932125.1). NCBI lineage: Eukaryota > Metazoa > Arthropoda > Insecta > Lepidoptera > Gracillariidae > Conopomorpha > Conopomorpha cramerella. The sequence goes on from SJJU01011192.1 coordinate 10,676, forward strand.
AGCGACATCTATCGTGATTTATGCGAAATAAAGTTAAACGATAATTTTGTAAAGTAACAAATATGTAGTACTCGCTTTATGTCATATTTAAAAACTAAAATTGATATTTCTTGCTAAACTTTTAAACATAGGAAGGAACAAAGTAAATTAAATGCCAGTTAAAATATCTAGTTTAAAAGTTTAACGCGTCAACATTTTTCTAACTGAATCTAATACGTACTTTAGGCCTTAGCAATTATTGTGAATACATTTTGTGCTGCTCCGAAGCTCATTGCCAAATAACATTATTACGTTTTGCATTGTGAATGAACATTTTCAATGTGATTTGATTTAATATTCTTATAAACCCTACGTTCATGTAACTTTCAATTAATTAACAAAATATCAATTTAAAAACTCTTTCACATCTGAGATTCCATTGTGTCAATGTTGGGTAACTCCTAGCGCCGTTTAGCTCCCTCTCTGAAAACAAAAGATTAATCACATAAATAAAAAATAAAAAACACTCAAACGACGATTCCAAAAACAGCATAAGCAGAGTTATGAGTTTGCTAAGGAAATACCAACAGTTCGCTGTTTTCGCTGATATTTCCAAGGCGTTTGATAGGGTATGGCACTACAGTCTGGTTGGCAAGCTTCCGTTGTTTGGACTGCCTGTTGGTTTCTGCGCCTGGTTGACTGATTTCCTGAGGGAACGATCGCTCCGAGTAGTCACAGACAGGCTTCTTGTCCGATCTAATGGCAATTAATGCTGGGGTACCTCAGGGTTCTGTTCTCTGTGCAACACTATTCCTGTTGCATATAAACGATCTGCTGATACCCGGTATTTAACTCATCGTGATAAACACAAAATACTCAGTCTACAGTCACTGTAGATACAGTGGGCTAAATTAATACCTTTCAACCCCTTAAGAGACCATTAAGAAAACATATTGTATCGATTCCTTTTTCGCAGTTCAGAGTCCACGGTCTGTTGTGGACCATTTGATATATTTTATTGATGTTCACAGCATACTGATTTCACTGAGGGCCGAGTCGGCCACAAAGACTAAAAGTATATGCTAAATTTCTAATTTCTCTAATTTTGCGGGTTAAGTTGACCCCTGAATCCCGTGTTGAAGTTATAGAGAAAAACGGAACTTCAGGGACCTGGTAACCAGTCGAGGGAACTTTGAACGCTTCTGTGAGTTTGCTAATCGCTGGCACACAGAACGAAGAACATGAAGCCTGTTAACGACTGAAGACGCGACGAGGATCGACGCGAAGTCTTCGTAATGTGGTTGTCATGCCCCAGTTGGCAACAA
>SJJU01011194.1:0-19316 GCA_012932125.1 Conopomorpha cramerella
CGGCGATGAGCTCACCCCCTGGCACGTTGGGTTAAATACGCTTAGTGAACCGTGGGCATTGGCTTATCCAGTGCCTCTGCCTACCCCGCTTTGGGATTGAAAGGCGTGAAGTGTAGTACACTTTTTTTCGATTATATTCAAGGTATTTTATTGCAATTTTGTGAGTCACCTTACTTATGTATACATAAAATTTTGTCCTTGTATTTCCAGATTTTTTCGATTTTTTTAAATATATATATACTATGTCATTATAGTCATAGTTATCATTTATTACCCGGGGCTAGTTGCGTTTTCCAACGGTGAAATAATTCTCAAAATCGGTCTAGTATTTTCAAAAGTTGTTTTATTATAACAAACAAAACTATCCTATTTGTAATATTAGTTTATAAATGATTACACTCTCGTGGCCTTATATAGAAAAGTCATGAGATACGGGATTTCGTATTTGGTTACATGCATCATAAAATTCACATCTTACGTTATTTAGGAACGACTTCTAAGAAACACTTCGCCTACTAAGAAATATATGTATTTGATACCGAGAGATTTTATCGATATTCGGAATTAATCTGGTTTTATAGAATTATTGTAAGCTTCTCGTTTAAAATGCTAAGACGTTGTTTGAATTCTACTTTAATATTGTTTTACGTCTTATGATATTGTTTTCTTATTGTAATATTTTATAATCCTGAAGGTATTAACGCTTATAGCTTATATCGTTGTTATTCACGCCTCTTCGTTATGCAAGCTTGTCTACCCCATTGATTAGGTACCTATTGATTGACATAATTTTACATACAACACATCTACGTCACGTCCGTTTTTAAGAAGGGTAAGCAGATATCATATACTTTCGTTCTAGAAGGCAAGGACATTAATTGATCAGATTCGTGATGTCCATATGGATGTTGGCGTATTGTGTACTCCAAACAGAGTATACATGAAGAGATGTAGGATTTGCCAGGATCGTGACATGATAACACAACAATATATATATAAATCTTAAAGTCCTAACTAACCGTAGGAAGCTGACATTTTGCATAGCGGTTCCTTTTATGATATTTACGTGAAATAAGAAAAGATTTTTCAAAATTCATCTCTTAAGAGGGCAAAAAGTGGGATAGAAGTTTTTATGAGAAAAACGTTCACTTTGGAGTTATGGTTCTAAAACTTGGTCGTAATATTTTTGTATAGAGGTTAATACTGAAACTACGCGAATGAAATTGCGCAGCGTCGTTATAAGATATTACGATGTAAGAGGTTGCCTCAGTGGTTTCATATACTAGCCAGATCGGTGAGGTCTTGATCCGACGTGGCGTGAAAACTGTAAAGCGAAACCAGACTATCTTATTTAATGAAAACCTGTATATACCTATGGATGTTGATGACGCGAAAGGGAACTTTTCAGTGATATGAAAAGAACATCATATGCCAAACTTTGACAAATGGAGATATGTAGTGTCACTCAGCCTACTCCGCTGGAAGATCGTGAAGAAACGTATATAACGTAAGGGTATGTATGTGATTCTTTATTTTCCGCACTTCTTTCGCTACTGTAATCTAATACGACAACAACCGCACTGCATTAACATTTGAAACAATGCCGTACATAGTAAAGAACGATCGTACAAGCTTTAGACCTATTTTAGCCACGGTGTACTATCGGTTTCAATACAAATACATTGTTGTCACAGAACCCACGTTCCGATGCTAAATAAAGTCACGGCGAGATACGGGAAATTGTGTTTGGTTTGGACACTAAAGTACGTAACACATGTCACCGGTATGACGGTAGGTGTGGCCCACCAGCGGCGAGCGCACCGTTAAATCCATGTGAACGCAGCCTAAGTCATGCAGCATCGCCGTCTCACCTCAAGTAGGCAAAACAAACAGAGAGGAAACATTGTAATCCGCCTAAATGGAAACGCAATCTCGGCCACCGTATTTGCTTTGGCCGGACGGACATTTTCAAATACACAAGTTACTTGAATTGGTGATCTGTTGGTATTCAACTGTTTTGGTACAAAAGCTCATTTAGCTTTTTGACTGATACGAAACGAAATGTAGCGTGGACGTGCGACTTAGAGCAGTTAGGTTTTACTTGGTCTTATGAAAGTGATCGTACCGAAGTATTTTTTAAGGTGAGAAGATCATGCATTTAGTTTTTGTGTGTGCGTTTATTTGTCTATCATTTTGTTCGTTGTTCGTATTGTTTTAACCTGATGCCCGGAGTTTTGACACTGGCCAGTTAATGCGTGTTTATTGAAACATCATACAGAGTAAACTTTTCTGCGAATTGCGTTATTGTAGGTTAGGGCGCGTCTTGATTGATGATTCATTTGAAAGATGTATGTATCGTTGTTGAAAAAGCCATACTTCGGATAAAGAAAAGGAATGGTTTTTTTTAGACAGAAAAAGTAAGAAACAAAAGCCGATAGTTTTAATGCCAGATTAGGTCTAATAAGCATATCGAAAACTGGGTGTATGTCATCTTTAGAACTTTTTTTTATAGTACCTAGGTATCTACCAATAGAAAGAAGGTACCGAATTCAAATATTGTTTAGTGTTTTTTATAATTATAATTTGCACTCACTGTGTAAGTGTACTTCTCGTAGGTGTGGTGTTCTTTGTGTTTTTTAAATGTTCCGTTATGCATACTGAAAGTCACGCTATTTATCTAATGTGTTTTTTTTGCGGTTTAATAATTTTAATGGGCTTTCTAATAAGTGTTATGTAAAATAAAATAATTCACACAAGATTAAATAAGTAGCCATAGATCAACCATATAGCAACGACTTAGACCAGACTAGATTTCTGCGTTCTTTTGGTGTCGTATACCTGTATAAATATTATACCAACAAACAGGCGATAATTTGAAGTAGCTACGTATTTGCATGTAAAGCTAGGCTGTTAAAAATTTACTATGCCTCTATGTATAGGTAGTTGAGCTGTTTATTTTCTTGAGTAATTTGAACACGGACACAAAGTAAGAAGAAATTTCAAAATTAACTGCAGAATGTACCGTTAATTTCTATACTCGATAATAAACTATCCACTAACCGCACAACTTGCACGCACACACAAAAACCGGCCATAGACAAAGTTTCATAAATATTGTTTAAGTTGGCAACATTGTACAACATGGCCGACCGCATACAGTGCAGCCAACATAAAGCTGCACTAACTACCGTGTCGGTTGAAGACGGCTCTGTAAAACTGTTGTTTTATGGACAATTACTTAGAGAAGCACCCCGGAAGGTAAAACAAAGAATAGTGTGTGCGGAGTCAATGCACGCGTGGGTAGGTATCCCATTAAATTAGGTACCTACATTATGTAGAGGACACACACATACATAAGCACTCGTCCAGAATTCCTAATGGAATGAACAGAACCTTTAGAGGCATGATGCCTTCCAGATCATTTTTAGCTTGACAGTTTGAATCTAGATCGACAAACTTAATAACAAAGAGTATCGACGTAAGGTAGTCAGCCCATCGTCCTTTTCGTCATCATCACCCACATGATGTCCACTGCTGGCCGAGGGCCTACCTCACTGATTTGCATGATCATTTGGGGGAAATGCCAACAACAATATTCGCCACGTTTGGCAGGCGGTTATATGGTTTAACTCACAGAGAGCGCTGTTGCTCGTTCTCTAGAGAGTTCCCTCGGCCGCCTCTTACGACGTTCACGACGAGAAAGTTGGGCTGGGGTGGTGACAAATGTGCACACGGCTGAATATCTTTTGTACCCCCGATATTGGTTGCCTGTTACGCTGTGTATTGGATTAAATATATCTTAAGTATTCTTTTAACATGTCAAACTAGCGACGGAACCTAATGTTTTGTAGAATTGTCAAAATAGCCGATGGTACAACTTGCAGTTTAATCCGTTGCTGTAGGAAACATTCGGACTATGTGTACGAGTAAGTGTAACGCTAACTATGTACTGTATATTATTGTAACGTTTCATTGAAATCCGTTCAGTAGTTTTTGCATGAAAGAGTACATTCAAACTTTTCAGCTTTATAATATTAATCATCATCATGATGTGTGATTGTACCAATACAGTATTATAACATTAATAGGATACTCTCTCCCGTTTTGTAATTACGGCTTGTGCCAACTGCGCAAGGTAAAGGAATAAAAGTTAAAAGTTAAAATCTTTTTAATTCATCTAGGCTTTGTGTACGGCAAGGTATTTTCCTATTTAGCTTTTAATGTCAACTACAAAAATTCAGCAAATAGCATCAATATTTGTCCACACCCTGCGAGCTACATCGATTAAGAAGGTGTCAATTCGTGATATCCTGTAAGCTGATATGTCAGAAATTCGCGGCATTTTATCGGCACGTGGCTTTGGTAGGTACTTTGACTCGTGTTGCAAAGGATATACGTGTTAAAATCCTATGTAAATGTCATCTGATAACTGTTGACTCTTTCATTATGGCACTTGAAGCTACCGGGGGTGGTGCAGCATATAGTTTTAAATGGAACACGTACATTATACTTTGAGCTTTTTTGCTTAGCATATTGTATTAAAAGCAAGCTCAAGTCTATAGGAGTAAAGAGGTCTAATAATGTCCTAAATGTTCTTCATCCAAACACTTTTGGTAACTCGATAACGGGATCGGATGAAACAGCTATTGACGTGAGTCAATGTTAGCTGTACATTAGTTCTAGTAATTTTATCCAGAAGATAAACAGTTGCAGAATATGTGTTTCTTTCGCAGTATAGTCTGGTGTTCTTCAAGTCCTAATGAACAAGTGTGCTCCATTGTACATAGATCATATTGCTGCTTAACATCAGGCCGGATCGTGGTCAAACGCTTGTTCACTAAGTTTAAAAAAAATATCTGCTAATATGTGACTTTTTTAAGGTATACAAAAAAAGATGCTTACCCCTTAATAAGATAAGGCTAGTCATTTTTCTGATGGATTTTGAACTCGATTGACGTTTGTTATTTTGATTATTACCGACTTTATCCAATGCCATCGGGTGTTACGTGTTTAACAGAGAAACTACCTCATATTAAGAAGGTATGTGCCCTACAGTGTGACACGTCTGTATGATTATTAAACCCCGTTATCTGTGTAGGATTTTGGTGGCAATAATTTTTAGTGCTGTTGTAGATGATAGTATAAAATTAATAATTTAGTTTTCTTTTTAATTTACATGAATACTTGTGGCGGTAGAAGTAACTGGCGTGCTGGGGGATGAAGCTGGGCGGTTTTTCCGCGAGCTTGGGCGTCGCTTCGCGGGGTAGGGGCTCGATAACCACGCTGGATTTTTCCTCTTGCAAAGGTTCTCAATTGCTACCAGCGCGGTAATGCTGCCAGCATAATGGGCACTTTCGGATCAGATGTGGATCGGGGTGGAGTACTACGTTAAGAATTGAATGTTTTATTGTTATTTACTTAAAAATAAATACTTACAATGTATTAAAAATGTATTTAATTTTACCCCACCACTAAAATCAGTTGCCAACAAAATGCTACATAGTTGACGGGGTCTGGTGATTATATTCATAATCTGAAATTTCCACATAATTTCCGTGAAGGCTAAAATTAATAAAATAAAACTTTTACGTATGTTTTAAGTGGGAATATAGTTCCCTTTATTTCAAAAACCGAAAGACATGAACTACGAAAAATCAAAGTACACGATTTATAGTCAAACGGCTTGTGGTAATTTGTAAAAATAACAAAGACTTATGTACGTTTGTATTGAGAAACCTTGATTTTTTTAATGTCGGTTTAAAAAGTTATACGCAAACCGATAAACTCTTGATTGCGAATAAAATAAATATTTTACAATAACACACACATTGCCGTCATCCTATGTTAAGTAGCTAAAGCACTTATTTTATGGGAATCAGACAACGAGATATTCTTACTTTAATATATTTTTCCCGGGATAATCTACGTCATCTACCAACTATAAGTTAAAAACTCATCACCAAAGTACTTGTCAGCGCTGGGAATCGAACCCACGATCCTACGGGATAGAGGCAAACATAATGACCGCTAGACCAATAGACACCCGACAACTAGGCTACATCAAAGTCAAAGTCAAAGTTTCTTTATTTCATCGTTATAAGTGTTATAACATACAGATATACAGTAGAATAACACAAAGCTTGATGAACGTCATATTTTATGACTTTAAAACAAAAGTAATCGTCCCCGGTTCGAATTAATTTCTTTTACTGGCCAGAAGAATCATCAGTTCATGTATGTATGTATAAACCTATTTTATTTACAAGGCAATATTTCCGCTGCAGAGCGCCATAGCTACTTGTTAGTCAGCGTCTAATCGATTTGTGACTGAGTGACGAGATTCAACAAATCCCCACAAGTTCTTCGAAATACAACCATTGTCTTAATGCATTTTGTATTCAACCGGTGTGCGGTCGATCGATAAGACGCAATAGGGTGCCTCTGTTTGGATGGTGTGGAGTCTGAGGTATTACCTACTAAGATCTTATTTGAGACATACAAAAAATAAAACCGGTAATATTTATTTGACAATATTGCTTACGTCTTACGCTTTGGCATAACTGTGAGTGTATGATATCTATTTGAAAATTACGCCACCACGAAGATCTAAAGCACAAAAGTTCAGTTTAATGTCACCCGCAGTGGCCAATTTCCGCTTAGAAGGGGAGGCTTGTGGCAAATGCTGCGAATGACTGTTAGTTTGACGTTTTCATGTCGACCAAAGTGGATTAATGCTCAAAACTGTTATTATACATACCTTTTGTTTTGGGCATTTGTTTAGTAAGCATCTCTGCCTCCTGGCCTCTATGGAAATGTCTTTTTTTAGTTTCTCACATACGAGGGTACGTTTTATCTTCGTACGTTCTAACTCTTTAAGAAAAGGGGTTTTTGTATGTTTTTGAAGAATACAGATAGACAATGATATTTTGGCACGAGAGTACTGAATACCTATATAACTATATCTGATTTTTTCGTTTCGGGTCATTGACACTTGCTGGTACCCAATATGGTCTGCACTGTATAATAGGGCATTTTCGGACATTAAAACGATAAAATAGTATAATCATTACTCTTATACTCGATACACTTGAGTCCTACGTAAATTACTTTAGCAATTAAGCTTGTCTTTGAATGGCCTCAGTTAAGCACATTCATTGTCAGCTTGATCCACCCACGAGGCGCCATCGCCAGCGCATATACTTGAATCTATGCACTAAGGTGCTTTTACACGGATGACTTACATTCCAATCCTACTAATATTTAAAGTTTTTTTTAATGCAGGATTGTTGTTTGTAACTCTTTCATGCAGAATTTACAGATTATAAAACTACTACTACTAGCTGGCCCGGCAAATGTTGTTTTGCCAATATAGGTACATTATTAGCAGTGTTTCCCTGCTGTTCTATGTATGTAGGATGCATATAAATCTTCTTATTTCTGGCGTTGCGTAGTTTGAAATAAGGGATAGACTTTGTTTGTGACTTTTGTGACTTTGTTTTGTACTATGTATCGATAGATTCTACATTGGAGTAACACACAGGCTTCAATTTATACCGAACTTCCCGAAATTGTGTCTAACACAGCCGGGGTACAGCTACCTATTTATACGTAGGTACTATACACATATAGGTAGGCTTCAAGTCTTCTCCTTTACTTCTCGAGAAAAACTTCACGAGGAATCCTGCGTAGCGACAGTTTTGTAGACCTCACTTATATACAAGTATTACTTGTGTATATGTAGAGGCAATTGACTCATTACCTATCAGGCAAGGTTTCTTGTACTCTGATGCGAGTAATTCCAATCTAAGGTTTAATTTCAAATGACGCACGGGTGTAAACCCAAACTCTCACGCTAAAAGTGACTTAAATAAATCAATATAAAATAAAGTCGCCTGCTGTTGTCCCTATCTATGTTTGCTTACATCTTTAAACGTAAGCAACTAAACGTTATCGGAGGGATCCATTTATTAATATTACTATAATATTTTGTTAATCGTCTCGTGTAAAAATACCTTTAAGGCACTAGCGACACCCACAACTAGCATTATTTATATCGCCGCCAAGGTCCTACTTTTGATTGCATTTGATGCGCCCGCGCCGCTGCTGGTTCTACCAGGCTCTACACTTAGAATAATATATAAATACATACTCTCGTCTGTAATCCCTAACACAGGACAGAACTTTAGGATAACAAGGTCCCTTCGGCTACTTTTAGCATAATGAGGAGTTAAGAATGTCAATATTAACTGTGTGTTAACTTCAGTTACATGTTGCTAGATCAAGCCTGAATAAACATAAATCACAAGATCCCATAGTCTACCATATAGGTTTAAAACTATATATATGGCTGTTTATATGTAAATTCACTTATTATTGTTAATTAATTCGGTTTAATAATTTATTTCAATCCTTTTTTTCCTGTTTATTGTGTTTTTCTGCATTTAATAAATGTCCTTTCTATCTTTTTTCTTATTCTTCTTTATAACAAGTAAATAAAATCCAATTCATTCAAATTTATACGCATTTGTAACTTTGCATTGATTTGCTGAATAGAAAATCTTACCTTTTCTTGGTAGAATCCGGTGATGATCTGGAAATAAAAATAAAATGTTAAAATTAAATTCAATATATAAAGTAAGGTCTTACATGTTATTCTAGATGCGATAAAATATGATAGGTGTGAATGTGTACTTTTGTATGTTAGGTACTTACTGAATAATTTTTTTATGATACTTATAGGAAGATAGATAACTTGGTTTAAGTCATAGGCATACCCGCCGACTTTATTACCAAATTAACAAGGGAATAAACTTGTGAAATCGTTGTAGCGCATGTTCTCCCTAGCAGAATCAGGACAAGTTCAAATACTGTAAAAACCAGTAGAAATAGTGTAAGACAATATAAATCCCGCTGTCTGTTCATATGTCTTCAAAACTACTTAATTTTTTTTCTGAAGGAACGTTTATATGATAACAATATACATATAATAGCAGAGAAATAATAGCATATATTGGTTTGATAATTTGTATTAAATAAACATTTTATTTGCAGTACATGGTCTATGTCTGTGGTCCATTTTGTCGTATACTTGACCTTTGGTAAGTATTTTTTCTAAACAAAACGTTTTACACAAAGTTAACTTTTATAATTTCACTCGTTGAGTATAGAAAATATAACTATTGCAGTTACTGGATATTTTCCCGTTCATAATGTTGCGGTGGAGTTTTGTTTACAATACAACTTTACTGCTCGGAATGAACAGTTTAATCGCCAAAGTTGACGACTGCGAGCGATGCACCGGATGCATAAAACATGGAGCGAGTTCCTTTACTTACTTACTCGACTTTATTAAGGTACCTACATATAAATACACTAGTGGACGCCCCGCGATTTCATTCATGTAGTTTCAGTGTTTCTTACAAACCATTTACGCGAACCAAACGTTGCGCCTGCTTTCATAGTGAGAATCTCCAGGATGTGGAATGATTTGCCGAAGTCTGTGTTTTCTGTGCAATACAGTCTGGAGGTCTTCAAGTCGCGGGTGAATAGGTACCTAATGAACAAGTGTGCTCCACCGTAGACCACATCGCTGCAGGCAGGATGGTGGTTGAACGCTTATTCACTGTGTTTAAAATAAATAAAGTGTTATACACCCTCTCATCGTAATTTAGTGATGCGTCCCACACGATAGGGACAAAAGTAACTAATGTTCTCTGTCAGACTCTAAACTATCTGTTGTACCAAATTTCATTTAAATCGGATCGGTAGTTTTGGCGTGAAAGAGAGACAGAGAGAGAAAGAGTTATAGATAAACCGACCTTTTTTAAAATTAAAATTATTGGAAAAATAATGTTTTTTTTAAATTAAAATTGTAGTCTAACTAGAATCTTAGTTTTTTTAATTCGGTTAAAAACCTGAATACCCGACAAAATAGACCGGTTGAAGTTGATTCTTTTTTTTTTGTCACAATTCAACAACTCTACCTTATTAGTGACACAAAGAAATGTCATTAAAACTAAACATTTTCATGATCGACCTAAAACTAACATAATTATAGCTCTTCATTTCCCACAGATTTTTTCCACTTTCACTTCACAATATATATCTAAACATCACCTCATAAACACTCGACGACTTTGTGTTCTTTCAACAGAGATTTCCATTCATCAGAATCAAAAACTTTCTAACATGGCCGGTATTACATGTAAAAGCTCATGTAAAGCTAGCTTCAAGTTAACATATAATTATTTTCTTGGTGGTCAATATTGGTACATAATACTTATGATTACTTTATAGTGCAGTGTACAATGTGTGAATTGTTGAACGTTTGGTGTCGCCACTTCCCGCGACCACCATCGTAGGTCTGTTGTGTCATTCAGGCGTACACCTAGCGGCATCTAGCTTTAAGAATTAGTAGTTTTCTTTAAAAAAGAAATCAACAAAAGAGCAAGTTTGAAGACGAACGGTCATAGACTAAAGTAGTTGCATCTCTTTCGTTTTCAATTATCTTTGACAGATTGTTTTTTTTAGAAAACCCCACATTATAAAAAAACTCCATATAGTATGCACAAAACACAACTATTACCATTTTCAGTTGAGACACCTCCGTGTCATGCAGAAAGCGTAAGCTAATAAGATGTGTAGCAAAGATTGTTTTAAAAAAATATGACCGCACTATTCGACAAATTTCCCACTGTCTAAAAGGGCAATAGAGGTATGTAGTGACTTACGGAAACTAAAATAATTCTTCCTACCACGTACAGTGTGCAGTCTTGATCGAGCTGTGCATCGATTGGATTAGCCCTCAGTGATTATAAACAGTTTTTGTCAACACTCTGATTGGGGCATGCGGTCAGCGCAATCAACTCATGTTTGCTGTACAGGAAACCTAGGACCCAATTCCCGTGCCAAGATCGGTTGGAAAATCTGTTGAAATTGAAGTTGAATTGGCCACCGGCACAGTAGCTTTAGCTGCGGTAGCTTTATAGTAGATATTATTTTGTTTCACAAAACTCTCCGTTGATAATAATGTGGAGATTGCACAGAAATCTGTAATAAAACTGTAATTGATAACTAAGCACATCGCACCAACGTGATTTTATACCGTTTTATTTACCGCTATAATAAATATCCCATCTTTCGTTTTTGTCAAATATTTTCATTGGTATTAATTCAAATTCAACACTTAAATTTATTTTGCAAAAGCGGGCAGCGAAATTTTTTGCAGGACGTGAGTTCATTTTACGGGAATAGCCTCACTAGTACGGTAATCAATTATCTCACTGCAGGTCTGTAGGTCAATCAGTATTGTTTGAACTGCTGCAACGGGAACGTACCTATCCGTATACAGATGCGGATGACTAGGTACAAAAATAATACAGCTGAAAAGTAAAGCAACATTATAATAAAGAACAAAAATAGCTCTGACAAGACAAAACAGTTTAAAAAAATATTTTTTTCATGGCTTTTATTTTGAATACCTTCATCACCAAATTACTATGATTAATGTCAAAATACCTCGTACAAAAATGACATATCTGAAATATGCGTGGTGGTAGGTAATTTAACTGTTGAAAAAACACTAAAAAATATTGCAGTAATTTATACAAGAAAACATACGACGCAGCGTCTTCCTGACAATCAAAGATCGCTTCAGCGGGATGTACTAAGTAAGTGCCCTCTCCGTAATAAATGCTAATTCGGGCCCATTAGCCCCCACTTCCCCCTACACCTCGTGTGGTACTTAAAGCTCTCAAACGGGTTGGAGTGAACACATTATGCGATGAACCCCTGGAAAATGTGTCACAATAGCATAATCTTCTCTACGTTTACATATTTATACAGGCTGTGTAAATAGCAAGTACATTACTTAACACTTGTTGGAATAATCATATACTTAGTATTCTGCGAAACGAGATGAATAAGTGTATTTTTATAAGTTAAACCACCGGTTGTATAATGTGTATAACTTTACCTAGACTTAGTGGTTTGTGTTGAAGTAGACCAAAGAAATACAATTTCGACCAGATTGGTGATGTTCAAAAGGTAGTATGAAAAGTACTCGAAATCGTAGAGTATGTATGAAAAGGTGTGTGGATGCAAAGCAGTAATTTGTGAGGGCAGTAATTTAGGTAGATATTGTTGTAGTCACAACCTTCACCGAACTCTTTGGAAGACATTCCCAAAGTTCAGGTAAGAATCTATGTAATTATCTAGGTATGTAGGTACTACTGGCGAAGCTAGGGGGTAAGCCGGTAGTACAAGACAAGCCTATGCCAGGCACATTAACAAATATTTACAAGGAAATTAAGTAGCGTAGGGACTTATTATAGTTCAAACAAGTAAGACAAATAAAAACATCTAAATAAGCATTGTTTAAGTGCCCATTTTTCTCTACCGGCTTACCTCCTACGTAGCTTCGTCACTAGTACTGAGCTATGTAGTGTTGATGTGGGTTTCTGACAGTTATCTGTCTATGGCTGTTAATCTAGATTTTGGGTTTAATCTCTGAACTTAGTTAACGAGCGTTAGATGTTTATCAATTAATCCCTTTCCGCTAATCCGGCTTAGGTAGCGAGTTTCAGTAATTAAAAGGGTTTTCGTTTAAATTGAGAAGTCTTGCTTATTTAGTCAAATTAGTCATTCTGAAAGTGTTTAATCTGAGCTGAACACAGAGACATGATTTTAATCCCCAAAGCGACAAACAGAGGCATTTCGTAATACATTACATACCGTTATAATGTACACAAACATATATCATTCTGTGTTTAATAAACTACGACTTGAAAAAGGTTGTACTTCTGCAGCCGGACACAAAGTGACGATCTTCCGAATGCAGGAGTGATCCAACCACTAGGCTGCAGCCGCTCATTGTATAGGAGATAATGTATAAAAAAAGCATGAAGAACGTAAACTGGTATGTACATGGTATACTTGACTGACTAACCGACCACTCTGACCACTATGGTTGGTACAGTGCAAGAAGCTTTAGGATACCTCGTGTGGAGATGAAACGCTGGTCGTAATTTTGTGTATTTCTCGGAGTTTTCTTGTATTACATTTAGCCCTCTGGAAGACAAGCGTGAAGTTGTAAATGAGAAGAAGAGTACGAATTAATAATAATGCTTTATTGAACAAAAATTACGGAGCATACATTAATTTTCACACTGTGGAGTCTTCACGTCTTGTAGGTTTGTGCTTGCGCAAAGACATAATGGATTCTACATAATCCGGATAATGCTGATTATTCTTGTCCAGGAAACAACGAAAATAAAACAATTTTGCTATTAAAAAAGGAAACGTTTTAGCTACAAACAAAATCACGGCCCCACGATCGATCATCATCCATCCGTCACCTCTCATTGGTCCACGGGGTGGCAGCTGGCTGCCGATTGGATAATCGTAGGAAACGCGGCATCTGTTTAACTTACTTTGTCCACACTCATCCATCAAAATTACACATTCGGGATGAGATGATCTGTCAAGTTTTACGCTCCATTGAGCAACTTCACAGACTCGGTGAAAGCCATGATGGATAGCTGTGAAGGAATAATATATTTTATTTACACAGATGTTCCCATTTTCGCCTGGCATATTGTAATAAGGAAAGAAAACCGTGCAAAAGTTTTATTTTAGAAAAAACCTATGGAATAAACGCTAATTCAGTTACAGAGAAATGGTAAATATATGACAGAGGTAGAATTGTTTTATCATCATCATCATCAGCCACATAACGTCCACTGCTGGACGAGGGCCTCCCCCATTGAGAGCCGTCATTTGGGGTGAAATGCCAGTAATCGCCACGCTTGGCGGGTTGGCGATTGCAGTGGTGTTGTGGTTTAACTCACAGAGAGCGATGCTGCCCGTTCTCTGGAGAGCTCCCTCGTTATATATAAAACATATTTCTACACATTACATTATACATGGCAAAACAATGTATACCGGATCAGCTAGAGAAATATGCTTACGTTTCTCCTAAAATCACTCAATCTATTAAAGAATCCGCATCAAAACACATTACGTAGTTTTAAAGATCTAAGCATGGGCGGAGGACAGTCAGCGGGATTCTGCACAATATTAATACATCTTTGCGCACAGTCGATATTTTGACACGATCTACCACTGTCTTCCTAATTAGGAATTCTGCAGAAGTTATTCCTTACAATCGATCTCATGTTTGATAAGCATTGTAAATAATTAATATCATGCATTAATCACTAACCGGCAGAAACAATATTGTTTAATTTACCTTCGATTCGAAAGATTTTGTTCACATTGTGTTTTATAACATTGTTTTCAAAATATAATAATTCCCTGGCGTTTCCTATGGCAACGCAAATCAACCATAAAATTTACCTCACACTATATGGCTGTTCAGCTGAAAATAATAGCTCGTAAAAATAACCAATAGCATTATTCAAAACCTATAGTTCGACGAATCAGATTGCTTCATAAATCAACATGGTTACCCTAATATAAAGCATAACTTTAAAAATCTTCTCGCCTTTCATAAGCTTTTGAAGTTCAGACCAGGTTATGGTGGCTGAAGACTGAAGTAAAACGTTCTGAGAAAGCTTTTCGAAATAGTTTCATTGGGTGTTCGTGTGTTATGAGCTTTGAGGTAGAGGACATTATATGGGAGGTAGAGGTCTTATTATAGTAGAAGTTATGAGTGTAAGGTGCCTCAGTACAATCACGTTCAGCCTCATTGTTACTCGCAGTGCCTCTGTGTACACAATATTAGTCTGGAAGGGAGGTGTTCAAACTTTGCAATAAGTCATCCATGTTGTAGTCATTCGTCTGTCATACGCCAGTATTCATCCACTGCTAACAGGTGCTGATAATTCAGATATTTGTTAATCGGACGTGCATTTATTGAATGTATATCTTATATCAAATTCACAATACTGTAAAATGGCACAACTGTAAAACAGCACATTTTGTGTATTGGGTAAGATGCATGCCTGATGATTATCTTAACAATTTCCAGGGCACTCACCTCTTAGATATGTCTAATTGCCATAACGTCGACGTGCGGAATGTGTCTCAAAAGGGTTAAGACCTAAAACAGGTGACAGTTATAGCACCGCTGGTCTAGGCACAGCAATATGGCAGTGCGTGCCTCGAGTAACTGCTGCAGGTATTTATGCGTCTGCGCATGTCGATACCGAGAATAGCATAGCGACGATTGTGACTTTAACTTCTACGAGCGAATGCATTTTGTAGTGTGCGCTGAAGATCAAAATTGGGTCTTTCATCATCAGCCGCATAACGTTCACTGCTGGACGAGGGCTCCCCAATAATTTCCATGATAATTTGGAAGGAAATGCCAATAATCACCAAGCTTGGAAGGCGAGTTGACAATGGCTGTCATATATGTGTAGGTTTAACTCACACTGCCTGCTGTCCGACCTCTGGAGGGTGCCTTCGGTCGCCTCTTACGACTCCCACGAAGGGAAATGTTGGGCTGGGGTGGTAACACATGTATTCTAATCGCCGTCTTATTCTTATCCTATACCTACATTTCATCAATCATCTACAATATATCACAAAACTAGATAGCGACAATGGTCGATTTTGGTCACTGTCGTTATACTATGTGAATGTCTTACATAAGCCAGCCGTTCGTTGTCCCCGTCAGCAACGGAGCGTTCATAGCGAATTTCTACCGATAAAAAGCGGAAATTTGTCCTGCAAAACAATAATCACTCAATTTAAGTAAACTCACGTCAAAAAATCCGTGTACGTTATAGAACCTTATAGTATTTCACATCTATCTATAATTTGCCAATCGGTATAAAATTGCGTACAAAATAAGTGTGATAAACCACTTAGTGGGTCAGTAGCTCATTAATGATTTCGCACTTATTATTACACCCTCGTAATCCACATACATTCCTCATTTCCATACGGGATCTATTTATTGTTATGTTAGACCTAATATATACGATTTGATTATATGTTTGTTTCTGTCTTTACTTCCGAATCTTCACTTCACAGAAACACTACTTGCCCAATAAATTGTTAAAATATTTTATTTAGTAATGGGGTAAATGTTCGAAGACTGACAATCCATCTCATAATAAATTGAGAGAGACGAATCGATCATTCCAACAACGATCGTCTCTTGTTTCAAGCGATGAACGGATGCGGGTCTATTACGGCTGCAAGTCGACTGGTCATCGGAATACTTGTAGACGATGTGCAGAATTATATAGTCCTAATAACGAGAGAAGAATATAAACAAAGTCATCGTAATTGCCTCACTGAAAGAGACGTTTATCTCGTTCTAATCAGTGTGTGTGTAAAAGAGACAAATAATTCTCCAGCGACACTTGATAACTGATTATTGTTACAGATTACGGACCGAATTGTGTCTGGTTGTTGCGCCTCGCGGTTAGTTTCTTCCAGGGTCGGTCAGGTCAATACGGTAAAACTCTATTGTATACTAAGGACCCATAACCAATTGTCTCCAACCGTACTAACTAGCCAATTCATCACAAAATGGACGGTCAAACAATCAATATAACTTTAATTCTAGCCACTTTGCTGCAATTCTCTCGAGGCAAAAATACACTTGCTTCTCAAAGTTATCTTAGCCCGCGTTTCCTATGAATCTTTTTGGAAACGAAGGCTTTTTGTTTAGTATGTTATGAGCAGAAAGATGTGTCCGTGAATGAACCGTGCTCCATCATTTTGCTTGTCATCTAGCCCGCGTGTGCGCAAGAGCAGCGTCCTGTGACCATCGATCAAAGCGGCAATCGCTCACACTCTGTTAACCCTTTTCGAAAATGTCGTCTCCGGCTGAATTGTGTAATAGTTTTCTTAACTTGTTATAAAGGGGACACGTTTAGTGGTTGGTAGGTAGATAATGTAGCCGTGTGGTGACGGCGAATAGAATCTATACTAATATTATAAAGCTGAAGAGTTTGTTTGTTTGTTTAAACGCGCTAATCTCAGGAACTACTGATTCGAATTGAAAAAATATTTTTGTGTTCAATAGATCATTTATCAAGGAAAGCTTTAAGCTATATAACATCACGGTGCAACTATTAGGTGCGAAGAAATAATGGAAAATGTGAAGAGAATGGGGAAAAATATTCATCCTTGAAGGCTTCCGTTGCGTGCGCTGCGAAATTAATGTATATTGGCGAAACAATGTTTGCCGGAGCAGCTATTATATACATAATACATGTGTCACAATCCCAGCTCAACATTTCACGTCATGGGCGATCGAGGGAGCTCTCCAGAGAACGGGCAGCAGCGCTCTCTGTGAGTTAAACCACAATACACCAAGGCGATCGCCAACCCACCTGCCAAGCGTGACGATTATTGGCAATTCATCCCAAATGACGGAAATCATTAGGGAAGGCCCTCGTCTAGCAGTGGACATTATAGCTGATGATGAATATGTACTTGCTTTGAGATTAGTGAGAGCTATTAACTGTACAGGGTATTTCCTATATTTTGTATTCTATATAAATCGTTTTGGAGCAAAATGAGCGTATTGAAACCGGTTGAAAAAAAATTGACATAATGATGTAGTGCTTAGTCATTTTTACACACACTGTAGTTAGGCATACTCAGGATAACGAATCATTACATTGTGTAAAACAAAGTGTGTCTGTCCCAATGTATGCTTAGATCTTTAAACCTACGCAACGGATATTGATGCGATATGTATAACAGCAAACGGAGTGTAGGACGCCCTCAGGCAAGGTGGGCTGATGATATGCGCAAAATGGCTGGCAGAAGCTGGATGCGAGAAGCCGAAAACAGATCACAGTGGCGTGCAATTGGAGACGCCTATGTCCGGCAGTGCACAAGAATGGGCTCATGATGATGATGATGTATTACAGCAGAGAAACACTGTTATTGTGTATTGGCAAAACAACGTTTTTCAGCTAGTAATAAATAATGTGAATTACTGTCCTTGTTAATTCTATATTTTAAATTATACGTAGATAAGATCAGTTTCAGGCTCAAAATACAATAACAATAAAAAATCTCTTTTTCTGCACTAAAACATGATATCCTGTTCCATTAAAACGATAAAATGTAAACCGACCAGTTTCCATATAAACCCATTGTTTGTTTAATGTCAACCGCAGATCGCTCTCGCACGCATGGTCGGGTAAAATTAGAATATCCTTCGTACAAACTTTGTCCCGAACGAGACACCTAGCACATTGAATAATAAACCTTAGCGTATTGAGAATAACATTCAAAATGCATTCACGAAAAACCTCTCTGCCAACGGATGTGGCAAGGAAGGTGTGATATTGCACCGAGTTGTATTTATTTTACTTTATTTCTGGTTTCCTTTAGTTATTTTGGAATGGTGATTGCAGTTTGGTGTCGTAGCGATATAATCTCACAATTATTTCGTTATTGGAGCGTATAACGGTCCTTATTTCGCTTACATACTCTAGATATGAAAATCATTTCAACACTTTGTACATAAACGAGTATAGTTGAGCGAAAAGTAACATAAGGTTGGATTTACACGTGATATAGCCACAAAAGCCGCGGTTCCATCGGCGAAAAAAGAAGTTGGTTTGAAGGTGTAAATATAAATTATCTTTTTTTAATGATCTATAAATAAAAACACGGCCCTGCCTAATAGCAAGCAGGGATGTGGAGCGCACTAGTTCATTAGGTAGTAATTTACCCGTGACTTGAAGACCTCCAGACTATACTGCACAAGAAACACACACTCCAGAAAATCATTCCACATCCTGGTGGTTCGCGCTATTAAGTAGACTATCTATTACTTATCAAAAATAGTTCACCCAAGTAAATAAATTGAAGTAAAATAAATTGAAAATTGAGAACAAGGTTATTTTTCTGGACCTATGATCGGAATCAAACATAATAGTTGGACTAATTCTAATAGTAGTGGTGACATTGTCGAGACTATTGGGTTATGAAATCGAAAGCAGTACATTAATAATTATCCCTGAAATAGCTTTTTACTTAGAAATGAAGAAAATTGGCGAGGGGCTTTCTCGCTCCGGGTTCACAAATTTGTTTACCTAAAAAAGTACAGTACCAAATTTTTGTTTCAATTAATTATTGACATATGTGGTAAAGTTAACACGTACTGTATTCACCAATGATTGTATGATGTATTTTTAAGCGATAGCTAAAGCACTTGTGTGTTATGGAAATTAGACAACGAAATATACTTACTTAAATACTTTTTTTTTCTTTTAAATACATACTTATATAAATAAAACACCCAGACACATCCAACAAGTACTTAAAGCTCATCACCTAAATACCTGCCAGCGGTGGGAATCGAACCCACGGCCCTA
>SJJU01011195.1:0-13130 GCA_012932125.1 Conopomorpha cramerella
GAACGAAGATTTAGATTTTAGTTACATCACAAACCACTCAGTTGAAAGCCGATGAAGTGTCAATTTATTTGGCTATCCAGTCTGCGCTTCAAAATCTGATCCATTCTAGGTGTTCCCAGCGTTATATAAAGAATCACTATTTTTTTTACATAATTAAGCATAGTAAGTACCTGCTTACCTTGCGAAAGGCTGTTTTCCAAAACTGGCGCAACAATAACTACTTTAAGAAATCGCCTAACAGGCCTTTTAGGGGACGTTACAAAAGTAAATTACTTTTCTTGAATTTTAAATTAATAAAGAATATTAAAACTACTTAAGATTTTCACTTTTAAAAAACAATTTCGATACGAGTAAGTATCGATACTTTTCAATTGATACCAAGTAAGTATCGATACCTGACGACCGATACTGTATCGAGTAGAAGTATCGATACCTCAGTGGTATCGTTTTATCCCTAGGCCTGACTGAATGGTTGACAGATTTGTTTTTAATTGAATCCATCTAGGGACACGCAAATTTGGCGAAAGTATCGATACTGTACTCATGAGTAGTATCGGAAAAAAAGTATCGATACCGGTATCGGTATCGACCTAAAAGTATCGATACCATGAAGTATCGAGTACTTTTCTACTCACTTTCAATTCCCTTTAAAACCTATCTAAGATCTACCTAATGATACGTACTTGAGGCGATAGAGATTTATTTTAGGTGAGACAAGATGTCTATCCAGACATACTTACACTTTAAGCCCTCTTCCACCATATACCTACCTATAATAAATCTCTACCCATGCTGGATATATCCCACAACTGTTTCCTACTGTCTCCTTCACACACATCTAACACCTTTTGCCCACCAAAATGCTCTATCTATACCATCAGACACCTAAAATCCTTCCATCTCTACCATATAAGGTAATGTTTCGAACGTTTGTTCACGGAAGGCGCTTACACGTTACACGGCGGCCGACTGATTTTTCACTTTTCCGGTACCTAATGGCCAAACACTCCATTTCCCATTGGGAAATCTAGGAAAATCTCTATATAATAATATTTGTTTGTATGGAGTTCAAATTTGGAACGGTCATTTTGAATAATCCTCATTATCTTCTCATCCATACAACTTTTCACACATGTTTTTCACTTTTTCGACACCAAATAGCCCATCACTTCATTTCCCATTGGAAAATCTAAGAAAACTTGAAAAAAAATCAAATTCGTTTGTATGGAGTTCAAATTTGGAACGGTCATTTTACATAATCTTCATTAACTTTTCATCCATACAACTTTTTATAAATGTTTTTCGCCCAAACACTCCATTCGCCATTGGAAAATCTAGGAAAAGCTCATTAAAATAAAATTCGTTTGTATGGAGTTCAAATTTGGAACGGTATTTTTAAATAAACTTCTTTAACTTCTCATCCATACAACTCTTCATAAATGTTTTTCACTTTTCCGACATCAAATGACCAAACACTCTATTCCCCATTGGAAAATCTAGGAAAAGCTCATTAAAATAAAATTCGTTTGTATTGAGTTCAAATTTGAACGGTAATTTTTAATACATACATACACTTCACGCCTGTCTCCCAGAGGGGTAGGCAGAGACTACAGATCTCCATTTGTCACGGTCCTGACATACCCTTTCGCTTCATCTACATTCATACATCTTTTCATACATGAACTCCGGTTTCGAGTACTTTTCACGCCACCTTCGGCCAGGACATCACCAATCTGGTCAATATATGCCCTTCTGGGGCGACCTCTACTCACCCGGCCCTGCACATCACCCATATAAATCTCTTTCGTTAATCGACTTTCATCCATTCTTTCCATATGCCCAATTTTTTTGAATAATCTTTATTATATTTAACCCAGAAAGTTTTCCAATACATGTTGTTCACTTTTGCAACACCAAAGTATGGCCAATCACTTTGTTTCTGATAGGAAAATCAAGGAATGGCTTAAAAAATAAAATGGAGAAAAAAAAATGGAATTTCAAAAGAATAAAATGAGTATCGAGTACTTTTGGGATCAAAGTATCGATGCTACTCAAGTATCGGATAAAAAGTATCGAGTACAAAAATACTCGATACTTCGTAAGAGGTATCGATACTACTCAAGTATCGATACTTTTTGCGTGTCCCTAAATCCATCTAAAATCCTGTGTTTTCCTCGGCCACGAAAACGAAGAAAATACGGAGTAGTGCTTATTATCCCAAGATATTATATTTAGGGATAATAATCATTACTAAACCACGAAAAGATATCCGTATGGCGCTCAAAATCGGCGAGTGGTAAATTATAGAAAAAAATTTGTACACACCTACAAAGTTCTTACAGTAAAAAAACTACTTTTACAATCAATATGTGAACTTATTTAATAAATTCATAACAACTGTTTAGACTATTACAATGTACCTACTACTTTATATAACTAATCACTTAAATAAACAAAGGGTTGTACCTAAATAAATACCTATTAAATATTTTTTAATAGTACTACAACAATTTCAAGTGTCCTGTAATTTTATTGATGAGTTCTTTCGAAGCTGGTCCTATACCGAGCACAGTTATAGTGCATGGGGCTACTTGTGTCCTTCCTGCATCTTGAACGGGACATGTTATCAAGCCCATACTCCTCGCTAATTTGTCCAATTTAATTATTTCATCCAGTGATTCAGCTTTAAGGGCAACTTTCGTCTGACCCATTGTGAGCCATATGTCTAAGGCTTCTGGATCATGTTTTAAAGCTTGTTCATAGACACCAACAGCTGCATGGCCACACTGAGAAGCGATTTTTCCTTTTGACATCTGTAGATCTGTTCGTACCACCAGTACCACTTTGTAATCTTCGTTGGTTATAAACTGCAAGAAAAAAATATTTTTATTTTGTGTTTTTGACAAATTTATTAGCAAATAAAATAGGTAACTTATAAATAAATACCTAGTAAATATGTGTCTGTTGCTCTAAGTGGTCTTCACAGACTATACCTATCCTAAACTCTAGTGCTACAGGCTCGTATTTCACGTACTTGTACTTCGCAAGTACGTGAATATTTAACGGAATAATTTAACGGAATAAGGAAACTAGTAAAGAGAATAATATACCATACCTTTTTTATTGCTAATGCTTTAGTTCTAAAGCTAAATCGTTTATAAATAAAAAATGAAAGTCCAATACAAATGCCGCATCCTACACCAGTAAAAAACGTTCCATTAAGAAGATTCTTTTCATCGCTGTTCATATTTAGTTTTCTTACAGTTTATTTTTTTACGGAGCAGATAAACTAAAAAATGTAAAATATAAACAATAACATAACCTCTATCAATCTATCAAACATTCCGAAGGTATGTCAGTCTCACTGACAGTAAACATTTTTTTACAGAGAGAAGCAATGCCCATCTGGATCTTACATTACTTTATTATCAATCGTTGCCCAGTAACAAACAAACTTACTGTCCGATTAAAAAACCTCAAAATTCAACACTGAACAGCTGTTTATCTACTTTTAATTTTCGTAGAATTGTATTTTTTTGCCACCATGAAGAAAACTAAGGACTTGGCTCCCATTGCGATTCCCCATGGACCGCCCGTGGAATCAGCGGCGGAATATTATAAGTCTCTGATGGAGAGCGCCAGTCTCGTCAAGTTAGTAACACAAATTACCTAGATAATTATCTTACTTAGTACTTACCAACAGAATCCCACTACCCTAGGATTGGGAAGGTAGGTAAGGTTAATCTGTACCTATGCTATTCCAGGCTACCAACCTATGTAGCTATAGCATTTATTTTATGTAGGTAAATGGGTCAACAAGACTATAACGTCAAGTAGGTACATACGAAAGGCAAGGACTTTCTGAGCGTAACACTTCCGGTTTTATTTAAATGGGTCACAATTTTCTATTCCCAATTTTTTACAACATTCTACTATGGTAAGTACTCTTAGGTGGTAAGTTAAAGGTTATTAACCCATATATAACCAGAAGTATAACTACGCCTTATTGCATTTGGACTCATACTCACCGAGTCACAGAGTTCAAAATGGGATGTCAACCTCCGAGTACAGTGGGTACTAATGGATTAATTGTAATTGGTAAGTTAATGGTAATTTACAAACAAGGTACCTTTATATTTAATCGCTCTGTAAGGTGGGTTGAAACAGTGATCTTCGGCTTCCTAGCTAAGGTCCTTATATATCTAAGCGACATTTAAGTAATTTTACAGAAGAGTGGTTTAAAGTTTAAATAAAGCTATTTTTTGGGAGAAAAACACATAATCTGTTCCGCGTAAGCGACGTCAAACTACGTCATACAGGTATGAAAACTAGAACAATCGACGTAGAAAAGGCGATTCAAACTGCACACTAAACTCATTTTGGACAAAAATCTCGCTTAGGCCTTTTTGGCTGGAAACCATCGATATGAATGACAACAACGAAAAAAGTAAGTGGAGGTGATAGGTGGTGAGACACAGCTATATTTTCTACATAAAAACGTTTTGGTAATGCACATACTTACGTAGATAGTTAAAAAAAAAAATACACTCACGCCTTTTAATCCCAAAGCGGGGTAGGCACTTGCTAAAGGAAATATGCCCACGGTTCACCAAGCGTATTTAACCCAACGTGACAGGGGGTGAGCCCATCGCCGTTATAGGGTTCACACACCTTGTGGTGTGCGGGTTTCATCACGATGTTGTCCTTTCCCGTACGAGCGTTGCGTTGCGTACATAGGCTCTGAAAAAGAGTCCCATTGGTACACGTCCAGTAGCCGGACTAGAACCCGCGACCTCCCGGTTACTAGTCAAGTATCCGACCAACTGGACCACAAACGCTCTCAATCCACACATCTGGGAAAACATATTTTCATCAGATGAAATGGTGAATCTCAGTATCAAAAAAGTACTTACTTTTGTAAAGGCGCTCAAAATTGATACAGAACTTTAAAGGATTAACTAGGTGGCGATCACAATAGATCAGCAATGGTCGCAGTGATACTGGGTACAACAGGGCCCTGCAGAGCCACAAAAAAAAAACAAGTCTGCTTCAATATCGTACCTACCTTGCATTGCTCTTACGTAGCAGCGAACAACGACGTGCATCGCTGTTTTACTGAGAACCACGGTGAGCTGAAAGTAACGAAGACATCAATGCACATCGTTTGACGTTGCGATACTACAGCGCCCCTCTTGTCACTAACTGCGCCGTAATCAGTAACATTACATTTAATTTCTTGGAAATGTGTAACTTAATGGGGAATTTTCAGGGGCCCTGTTTCTCTTAGTTATGACAGATGACGCTAGTTGTATTAGGGGGACAAATGTCAACGGAATTACTAACTTCAAGCTGTCCGTATTAATGGTGACAGTATTTTTTTTTTATTGTTTGTCTCCATGTTACAAAAGTGTCTGAAGTCTAAATAACTCATCGAAAATATAAAAAATGTACTAAAATATAACTGACAGAAGTCCCCCTGGATATCTACCAGCGATATCTAGATAAGAAACTTATGGAGTTTGAAAATTCCTTATTACTAGGCTAATACAAACGGTATGTGTATACAATTGAAACCAACACTTAGGGATCATAATTCTTCGCATAGACTTGACTAGTTACCTGTTTGGTGGCAAAATTCCAAGGCGGTTTTATGTGTTTACCCCCAGAAAGTATCCAGTATGGGACGTGGCACGGCCCACGCCTCAGGTCCTGATGGAGCAGGCGCGACGCGAGCTGATGGAAGCAGACGAGAAGTTGGCATCCAAGAGGGAGGAGGAGCAAGCCATCCGCGAGGTGATGGACACCAAATGGGCGGAGTTGAGGAACAAGGAGTTGCTGCTGAAGGAATCGTTTATTAGTTTCAATAAGGTTCGGATTCGATGTGTTTTATTATGACATATTTTCGATTTTGAAGTCGAACCCAAGTTACAGAAAAAGACATAAGATTTTTTTTAAGAAATTAAGAAAAAAAAATTCGTCCCCGTCTAAGGTTAACGGTGCCCTTCGCAGTGTTATGGAGAGCCAATTCATGTCGAAAAAGGCAAGATTGGCTGTCCATGGAGAGAATGGATGAAAGTCGATTGACGAAAGAGATTTATATGGGTGATGTATTGGGCCGGGTGAGTAGAGGTCGCCCCAGAAGGACATATACAGACCACATTGGTGATGTCCTGGCCGAAGTATGTATGAAAAGATGTATGAATGTAGATGAAGCAAAAGGGGTATGTCAGGATCGTGACAAATCTCTGAGAGATCTGTAGTCTCTGCCTACCCCTCTGGGAGACAGGCGTGAAGTGTATGTATGTATGTAAATTCGTCCCTCATCGGGTAATTTTCGATAAATTATTTGATCCCAATGTTTGTTATTAAAGTCTCATTCAAATTAGAAACCAGAATGTCAAACGTACCGGCGTGAATAAATATTTTTTCTTTCTTTCTTCTTTCTTCTATTATCGTTAATTCTCTATTAATTTGCCTAAGAAGACTGATGATAGATAGGAGCTAACTCTGTTCACAACGCACCTCCTTCGCGCATCATTGCGATAGAACAATAGTTAAAGAACGCGCACTGTATAAGGTACATATGTAAGTACTTACATCACCAATTCCAGTTTATCCGCGAGAACCAAGAGAAGCGTGACCGCGCCGAAAGGAAGATGGCTGCCGACCTGGAGGTGTTGGAGCGGAAGACGCGCGAGACTGACGCCATGCGCCGCCGCGTCGCCGAGATGGAAGACGTCAAGCGACTTATGGAGCAGCAAGTGCAGGATTACACTGTTTATGAGGTACCTTTAGCAAAATCGTCAGGAATGTCTGGTGCTCGTAGCCTGAATCTAAATTGTCAGATCCCATAGTCAACTCCTATGGCATACCAGGGAAGAAAGACAGCTAATGCTCACATTAGCTTGGGATTTTTCTTCTGTCCACCAATCAGTGGCGTGCACTGCCTTTTACAACAAGGTAGGCAGTATATAATCCCTACGGATTGACAAATATGTATAGTAACTTGTCTTTAATATAGGTACCTATCTAATCCCGCATAAAACACACGACCTTTGTCGGCCTGTGTCGTGAGTACAACAAAAAAAGATCGAGTAATAACTCTAGTATTATTAGATCGTGTAGCCAAAATACTAAGGTAGGCAGTGTCTTTTGCCTATGTGATGTGCACGCCACTGCCATCAACCATTATTGCGGTTGCCCAGTCTGTTTGTGCGGTGGACTCTGAGTTGGCGTTTACTTGTTGATTTTACTGGCTATTACCGCGACGATGGCCGGTCAGGCCCATGAACCTCTGCAGTACAATAGAGGAAATCCAATGTCTAGTAAACTCAACTGTTCAAGCTATGTTTTAGGGTGAATCGTAGAGGAAAGCAGGTGTAGAGAAATATTAACTGTTACATGTTTGAAACCGCTTGATGAACTCAACTCGACTTAACTACTATACGTATTGAGATAAAAGAACTGACAAGCACGGCTGAAATTTTCATCAAATAATGATAAACTGGTTATACTTATTATGATTTTTTGTAATATTGCTATGGAATTCTTATATTCAAAAGATAACTTATTGAGAGGGACATGGAAGAGTCGAGAGAGGATATACACACATCAAAAGTGTCTAGGAATCATTTTAGAAGATTACAATCAAGAATATATTTTACAAAAACTGAATTCATTCATAATTTATTCAAAATATGGTGATAAGTCATTGCATGCAGGCATGGGGAATCAGGTAGGAGACCAATCCAGAAGATTAGATTTGATTTTTAGGGCTAAAAATGTTCTTAATCCCTAGACACTTTTGATGTGTGTATCTGTATAGAATGACATTAAAGTTGGATGAACTCTTACTCTTCTTTTCAGGACTATTTAATATCCATCGTGCAAAAGTATCCAGAATTCAAGCAGCCTTTGGACGTTCTAAACCGCTACGAAGCTCTAGGTGAATTTTTAATTTCATTAGTATGACTATAGACTCATAATCCCGCTGCACTTCACATTCTATTACTATGAACAATTTAATCATTTCCTAATTTCGAAGTAAACTTAGCCCATAGAATTCGAGCATGCATTATACATTGATCACATACATTTTATTCGTAGTGTTTTCGACCAACTTATTCATAGCTGAGGCAGTGGACTAAGTTAATTCCCTTCAACTTCTTAAGATACCATTAGGAACACGAGTTTTTCCATTCCATTTTCCTAGGTTCAGAGCCCACTGTGTTTTGTGGAGCACTTGTTACCTTTTCTTGTTATCGACATCATACTTGGTTCACTGAGGGCCGAGGCAACCACGAAGACAGAACGTATGTGAACCCAGGAATCTATATCACTGTTACGTTCCGTCCCTATCTTCATCATCATCATCATCATCAGCCCATACCTGTCCACTGCTGGACAGAGGCCTCTCCAATTGCACGCCACTGCGATCTGTTTTCGGCTTCTCGCATCCAGCTTCTGCCAGCCATCTTGTGTATATCATCAGTCCCTATCTTACCAGAATGCAAAGAGTCCAGCTCAATTTATTTCCCTTCCCAGCGGCTGCCAAGAGCACCCTGGCGGAGCGGCAGGAGCGCGATCTGGAGATGCTGGAGAACGCTCGACAGGAGATAGCAGCTCTCACCGAGGAGAAGAAACTCTTCATCATGGGCCTGAACAATACGCTGGCTGATTTGAGGGTTTGTGCAACAGAATGAGGAGTTTTATTTAAAAAGAAACCCACAAAAGAACGAGTCCGAAGTATCATAGAATAAGAATAAAGTAGCAAAGTTTGCACTATCTTTGACAGACTTATTTTTTAGAAAAGTCGTCATAGGAATGTAACGCATATTTACTAATAAAACAATTTATAAGGACATACTACTGTAAGGACATACTAATGTACTGACCACCAGATCGGCGTGGACTAGTGGTCATCACATCTGTGGACATCTGTCTCTAGGACGACGGTCGCGGGTTCGATTCCCGCCACGGACATAATGCTTCAGTGATGAGCTGAGGCTTGTGTGCGTCTGGGTGTTTTATTTATCTATGTAAATAAAAATAAATACACTTCACGCCTTTAATCCCAAAGAGGGGTAGGCAGAGGCACTTGCTGAAGCAAGTACCCACGGTTCATCGAGCGTATTTAACCCAACGTGACAGGTATCTAT
Organism: Conopomorpha cramerella; assembly: GCA_012932125.1. Lineage (NCBI taxonomy): Eukaryota > Metazoa > Arthropoda > Insecta > Lepidoptera > Gracillariidae > Conopomorpha > Conopomorpha cramerella. Next base: position 9,159 of record SJJU01011195.1, read on the forward strand.
CATAATAACATAAATACTTTTAACTAAATACATAGGATTTATCTATGTATTTAGTTAAAAGTATTTATGTAAGTGTATCAGTCTCTGGCACCAATAGTACAGGGTATCCTAGTGTGGGGTCAGGTGACCGTGTATAAAAAAATGCCCAGTATTCGATACTTAAAAATCGGTACAACAACCAATATAACACCGTATTGATATAAGAGAGGTTGAAATCTAAAGTAAATCGTTACTTACTGTCTGAAGAAACTACCGTTATAAGACTAAGCATTTTATTTAAACTCCAAATATGGACTGATGATACTGATGAACACCTTTTTTTATCACAATGAACAAGCGTTTGAACACCATCCTGCCTGATGTTAAGCAGCGATGTGGTCTATTATGGAGCACACTTGTTCAGTAGGAACCTGTTCACCCGCGACTTAAAGACCTTCAGACTGTACTGCGCAGGAAACACCGACTCTGGCAAGTCGTTCCACATCCTAGTGGTACGCACTATGAAAGTAGACGCAAACCGTTTGGTTCGCGTAAATGGCAAATCCAAATGCTGCTGAAATGTCAGCAGGATCGATAGAAACTGTAGACTTCAGACTTAGAACGGTATTTCCCAGTGGCATGCATTGGCTTTTACGACAAGGTAGGCAGTGATCCCCAAGGATTGACACCTATGTATAGGTAACTTGTCTCTACGAAATATAGGTAACCTACAAAACACAGGACCTTCGTTTGCCTATGTCGTGAGTACAACAAAAAAAGATCAAGCAATTAACTCTATCATTAGATCGGGAAGCTAAAATACTGAGGTAGGCAGTGTCATGAATGACAGGATAAGGAATAGTGTGATAAGAGAAAGTTGCTGTCTGAAGGAAGACGTAGTGATCAAGATTGAAAAGGGCATGCTTCGGTGGTTTGGGCATATAGAGAGAATGGGTGAAAGGCGATTGACGAAAGAGATTTATATGGGTGATGTAATGGGCCGAGTGAGTAGAGGTCGCCCCAGAAGGACATATACAGACCAGATTGGTGATGTCCTGGCCGAAGGTGGCGTGAAAAGTATTCGAAACCGAAGGTCATGTATGAAAAGATGTATGAATGTAGATGAAGCGAAAGGGGTGTGTCAGGACCGTGACAAATGGAGATCTGTAGTCTCTGCCTAACCCTCTAGGAGACAGGCGTGAAGTGTATGTATGTATGCAGTGTCTATTTGCCTATATGGTGTGCACGCCACTGGTATTTCCACTTTACCCTGTGTATCCAGTGGCGCTACGACGTGGTGCGCAACCGCGTGATCAAGTGGGAGCTGGCGCTGAACCGGCTGAAGGAGACGGCGGCGCGGCGACACGTCGAGCTCAGCCACGTGCGCTCTGCCATATGGAGCTTGTACGTCAAGATTTGTATACAGAAGGTACGTCTTGCGTCCTGCCACCTTTTTTATATCCGGGATATTCCCACCCACTTTCCCATCACTGTGATTCCTGTTAGAGCCAGGATCTACAGCGGCGTCCAGAATAGACAAGAGCTCAATCTGTGATGAGATCCCGGGGGGGCCTAGCCTTCTGTCTTGGATCCCGCATAGTTATTAAAGACGGTATAGAAATAAGAGGAAAAGATATATATATGCGCTGCATTGCAATTTATACATATGATTTTTTTACTTGGCTTTTTTGTCCTACTATTCTTAAATTCGATTTTGAAAAATGTTTATTCGCATGACATACCTACCTGGAGCGTAGGTACTCTCATTAGTTACTGATCAAAGCAAATACAGGGTGATCGTCGAAATATTTTTTTTTCTGATTGCGTTTTCCCTATAGCCAGTTTCAAAAAGATTGAACCAGGAAAACGGCAAACGAATGAAAATGTATCTGAGTCAATAAAAGGCAACCGAAAGATTTTAGCTACGCCATTTCATGCCTCATGCTCTCGTTTAACAGTGATACATATGGTATCACTGTTTAAGTGTATTAGAGTGCATTATGTGTATGGATTCAAGAAAACGTGTGTTCGATTGTTGTTTAACTTTAAAATATCAACGAATACCTGAGAACCTATCAGTATTGTATTGTTTAGATAAGTAGTTATATTGTATTGTAAGTTATAGGAAATTGTTAAATTTAGTTATAAGGGTATGATGGGACTGGCATGATCACTATGTGCACCAAAGTCCCCAAATAAATAAAGATTAAAAAAGAAAAGAAAAAAGAAAACGTGTGTGTTGAAATGAGCCAAAACTAAACCCGCATGTCTCCAGAGAATGGCCCGTACGCCGAGAGGCAGGTAGGGCTTGGGTGGGCTTGTCCCTGAAAATTAAACGAAATGTCACGGGTACTGATGTAAGATCAGCGCTGGGAACGCTGTGCGTATCCACATTATTCCCAGCACATGCTGAATCAGAGCCCTTTTGCATTTGCCACGTCCAACTCGTCTATCTTGTATCTATTTTTTATTTTGTATGTTTTTTGTTTTTGATGTGTTGTTTCTTCTCTTCTAATGTGACTTTTGTGTATGTGACAAATGCGAATAAATAAATAATCCGACACCTCGGCGGCAGGGTCTGAGCATCGAGGTGTCCCCGGGCGACTTCGAGCAGCAGCTGGTGGTGGTGATGCGCGCGCTCCTCGAGCTGCGCCGCATCTACCGCATCGCGCTCAAGAAGACCAGGGACAAGTTAGTACCTATCACATACTGAGTGTAAAAGGACCCCGAGCAATGGTCCCCGCAGCCCTCGGAAGACCGGCGTTGCGGAACAACTTGTTTCGCAGCACATAGCCGAGAGGGTAGCTTTTTTCTTATTATTGTTACGTACGTGGGGGGTGGGTACCGATAGAAAAATGACACTGTTACGAAAATCAAGAATTACACTTTATCCCGTACTGTAATTACACAAACTAATTACAATCGTTAAACTAAAACCGCTAATAAACACTTTTCATCATCATCATCATCATCAGCCTATACCTGTCCACTGCTGGACATAGGCCTCTCCAATTGCACGCCACTGTGATCTGTTTTCGGCTTCTCGCATCCAGCTTCTGGCCGCCATCTTGCGTATATCATCAGTCCACCTTGCCTGAGGGCGTCCTACACTCCGTTTGCCGAGACGCGGTCTCCATGAGAGAACCTGTTTTCCCCAACGGTCATCGGTTCTACGGCTAATATGACCTATCGCATACTGCGTGTAAAAGGACGTAGAGCAATGGTCTTAGAAACGTTGTTGGGCTCGTCAATATGAGCAAGTTTTACTATGGCAACGAATAGAGGTAAAATCTGCGTACACGTCGACGAGATGTACAGTTCCCAGTCACAGATCATCCAGTCCTTGTCGCCTCCACGCCTCTTTACTGTGTGCTTTATATTGAGTTTTTTTTTTAATCACTATGAACAAGCGTTTGACCACCATCCTACCTGATGTTAAGCAGCGATGTGGTCTACGATGGAGCACACTTGTTCATTAGGTACCTATTCACCCCGGTGACTTGAAGACCTTCAGACTGTACTGCGCAGGAAACACACACTCCGGCAAGTCGTTCCACATCCTGGCGGTACGCACTATGAAAGTGGACGCAAACCGTTTGGTTCGCGTAAATGGCAATTCCACCTGGTATGGGTAACGTTTTGCCGTTCTCCTGGTGTTGGAGTACCTACTTTCATAGTGCGAAGGATGTGGAATGACTTGTCTTGTCGGAGTCTATGTTTCCTGCGCAGTATAGTCTGTAGGTCTTCAAGTCACTGGGGTAAATACACACATCAAAAGCGTCTGTATTCCAGTTGGTCGGATACTTGACTTGTGATCGGGAGGTCGTGGGTTCGAGTCCGGGTACTGGACGTGTACCAATGGGACTCTTTTTCAGAGCCTATGTACGCAACGCAACGCTCGTACGGTGAAGGACAACATCGTGATGAAACCCGCCACACCACAAGGTGTGTGAACCCTATAACGGCGATGGGCTCACCCCCTGTCACGTTGGG
>SJJU01011196.1:0-13558 GCA_012932125.1 Conopomorpha cramerella
ACACTAGTGGCGAAGCTAGGGGGGGAGCCGGTAGTACAAGACAAGCCTATGCCAGGCACATTAACAAATATTTTCAAGGAAATTAAGTAGCGTAGGGACTTATTATAGCTCAAATAAGTAAGACAAATAAAAAATCTAAATAGGCATTCAACCAATGATTGGTTGAGTGCCTATTTTTCACTACCGGCTTACCTCCTAGCTTCGCCACTACCACACACCCAGGGCAAGCATTCAAACCGGAGGCTCTATTGGTAACCAGTAATAGAATCATTATGTTCCCACTTAAGAAAACTAAAATATTTAGTTATCAAACTCCCACTGAAGATTTGCACTTAAATCTTTTATTTATTTATTCATTCATTCACATTTGACACGTACACTAACATATACAATTACAAAATAAGAAAAAACAAACACAGAAAGTAATAAGTAAAAATTGTCCAGTTTGACGTAGCAATTGCAAAAGGGCTCTGATTCGGCGTGTGCTGGGAGCGACTGGGATTAACACAACACTCTCAGCGCTGATCTTCCATCAGTACCCGAGTCTTTTAGTTTTCTCCTAACAAATTAAATCGTATTTTCAGTGTATAAGCTAACAACTTGTTGCTCTCACTTCGAGCATCGTTTTCAGACATATCATATGTCGACGAGACGTCTACTAAGGACGTACCCCACACCAAGGCCTTGCGATGTTATCGCGATGGCAGATTACATTACCTGTAAGATTTAACTTTGTGTGCTGTTATCTCAATACTCGTAAATAGGAACTTAGGAACATGAAGAATCTGTGATAGTAACTTAAAATGGCGCTAGCAATTTCCGTTTAAAATGTTTTCAGGGTGGGATGGGAATACATTATTAACACACTGTATACCTTGTTTAGCAATGATGAATTATGTGTCGAAAATTTCCTAGTTTTAATAATCATGTATTTAAAAAACTAGTGTAAGGTTCCACAAGTTGGGTATATACAAAAGACAATCCCAACAACATATTCCAAAGGCCAATTAAAGCCCTTTGATTCAAAGTTGTGGATTGCGCAAGCGCTGATTTGTAATGATCACTGTATAATGATCAAATCTTTTGGACCTTATTTTGAAAGTAAGATAGCAGATAGATATTTTTAGTTACTTACTGCTTAAAATGTCTACATGTACAAGGTTTTTTTTTATGATTGGCGATACATTTCTGCAAGAAATTACTAACTAACCCAATTTATCATTTATAGACGGTCCACGATCAGTGTCCTTGTTACATTTTCATTTTTTCAATTTTTATGTCGTGTTTCAAATATCGGTTTAATTCTTGATAGATATAAGAATGGCACCTTGGACCTTTAAGTTTTATATACAGGTATTTAGTAATTCAGAAGAAGAAATTTTTTTACCTTTTAATTTTTATATACAGGTATTTCGTAATTCACAAGAAGATTTTTTTTTACCATTTCGGTTATATCGGTGTGTTTATATTCTCTATACAGGTATTTCGTAATTCAGAAGATTTTTTTTTACCATTTCGGTTATATCGGTGTGTTCATATTCTCTATACAAGATAAGAAGATTTCACAGATAATTTAATTATTCAAATTGTGTGTACTCTGTACGGTTTGGAATCCAATGACGATCTGAAAAATGGTCCAGCATATTATAATTACATTCACTTAAAGTCATACAGGATGTAGGCACACTTTACACAGGCACTTGGTAAGCATGCCCACAGTTCACCCAACAGTACATAGTTCGCCTTCACCGTATAAGATTGCGTTGCGTACATAGGCTCTGAAAAAGAGTCCTATTGGTACACCTCCTCGGGCCCTGCAGCCGGTTTCGAATCCGCAATCACAAGTCAAATATCCGACCACACTGGACCACAGACGCTCAAATATTTTTATTTTTTCATTTTTATAATTGTTTTAAACTATTCCCAATGCTCCCGTTCAGAAACGTAAAAAATACCTCCAAATAAATGATAGAAACAACAAACTCACGGATCCTGTCCTCCAAAGGCGTAGTACACAAGTGAGAACAGCAAGTAAGCAAGCGCGAAGAACAGCGGCTGTATTATGTGTATCAGCCGACTGGGGTGGGCAGACATCACCAGCTCGACGAACATCACCACCGAGTTGACGCCGTGCAGCATCACGTCAAGGATCGGGTTCGGTGCATAGTTTACTTTCTTGCCAGCTGAAAGGAGACAAAAGAAGTGTTTACGTACACGTATTTTAATTGTTTTATTAATCTAAAGGAAGAGGTTCGAGTCCGATAAAAAACAGTAAGAAAACGGTCAACCAGTATAAGAAAGTCTAAAGCCTTGGGCACACCAAACGTTGGCCGTGCGCGGAGCAGCGCGGCACCCGTCACACCAAAAGCAGGGTGTGGCATGCATAGCGCATGTAATAAAATACAGAAGCGACAAAGCGGACTTTTTTTGGTGTGCCGTGTTCATACATTTCCCTGAATTACAAACAGCGCGGGTCCGCGCTGCTCCCGCGCCGCGCACGCCCCGCTTTTGGTGTGCCGGAGGCATAAAACTATAAGACTGCAATACAGTTACTTTGACCGTCCTTAATGTTACACTTTGTATACTAAACTCTTCACTAAAAAACTAAGGTTATATATTGTGTAACATAAACACTGTTTTGTCAAAAGTTGTTGTTAAAAGAACATAACACTATATAAGTTTCACATTGTTATTAATTATTTAGGTACCAATTAATTCCTTTTTCAGAGCTTATGTATATACGTAGAGCTATTAATAGGTACACTCCCTATCACGATGGGTTGAGTCACCTTTGGCATTTGTTTTGCCAGTTACTGAAGACAGAACATTTTAGAGCCAGCCTACGGAAGTTGCACGTTCTTGCCCCAATGTCTACTGGAAAATAGAACTAAACGTTACTTCAAGACTGTCATGCACTTTTTGTTCAAGGTGTTTTTTTAATGTTCGTTAAAGGTTGGCATCGCATAAAGTAGAATTTGGACTTTGTCTCTTTTGGACTTTGGACTCTTGTCCACATAGATATTTTTTCTTAAGTAGATAAAATATTTTCTCTCTTGTATTGGAGGTATTCTCGCAAGGTAGGCTCGCATTCCATAATTACTATGATCGAGGTTCAAGTAAAAAAATACCGGTAAATAAATGGCATAGTAATATATACACAGTAATAATATTCTTGAGGGACTGCATATAAGTGTAATTATATTTAAAATGTGTCATCTCATAACTGTGAACAATTTTGCCTTCATAAAAATTAAGTGGCAAAATGTAATGTAATAAAAAATAGTTTTTTATACCTCCGTGTCATCTTCTTTAAGGCATATCGGTATGAGGTTAACTGGTTAATTATATTATTCTTGTGCAAAATTGACAACCACAAGACGTGTATTTTAATTAACCGACTTTATGTAGAGAACGTGAAACGTACAGTTAATGTATTTTCCATGACGTCTGTCACAGACGTAAGTTCGTGTTACAATAGTTCAAGTTCATTGCGAAGGTCAAGTCTCAATATATCTATAATAAAATCTCGGTGTGTTGAATTAAATAGCAATTTATTTATGGCGTATAATTTAAACGGTATCTACGAGTATGCTAATATTATAAGGGGGTAAAGTTCGTCAGGTTGTTGAGAATATATCTGGAACTTTTTGGAACAATCGAGAAAATTATTTTCATTTTGAATCTCCACAGGAATGGAATTAACAGAATAAACCACGGGGCACAGTTATCGGTTATAGACAGTTTTCAATGACAATAACTTCTTTTAGACTAGACTACCTCACAGAGCGTCTGTGGTCCAGTTGGTTGTAACCGGGAGGTCGCGGGTTCAAGTCCGGCTACTGGACGTGTATCAATGGGACTCTTTTTCAGAGCCTACGTAACGCAACGCTCGTACGGTGAAGGACAACATCGTGATGAAACCCGCACGCCACAAGGAGTGTGAACCCTATAACGGCGATGGGCTCACCCCCACTGTCGCGATGGTTTAAATACGCTTGGTAAGCCGTGGGCATTTGGTTTAGCAAATGCCTAGCAAATGCCTCTGCCTACCCCGATTTGGGTTTAAAAGGCGTGAAGTGTACTACCTCTAGAGAGATGAGCTTGACGCATGTCTAAGTTCGTGTGCGACCAGGTGTGTATAATATCACATATAATATATTTGTGATATCGACATATGTTTCTAAACAGAACATTACTAACAGTAAATAAACATCATGTCATCCATTAATCGTCAGTAGGCGCGAACGATAGTCTTAACTAGTTATCGATAATCGTTTTCTCACACCATACTCCGCTAAATTACGATCGATTTGTTCGATTATTACGCGATATTTTTAGTACAAATAAAACCTTAACGAATAACCTACGATGTTTATATGCCAAAATAATCTCACGTAGCATGGACATTACTTGTAATCACGGCCATTTTCGTTTGAACTCTACATCGAAATAAAAGTACTTTACAGAATGTAGCGCCTTATTTGGCATGTTCTATGAATAGTGTAGTGTGTTTTAAGCAACGAGTGACATATCTTGGACATGCTGGTCTTCATTTTCATATGTATTTCCAAGTGAAAGAAGACCATACGAAGTATAGTGATGTATTGAAGACGATATGCGGCCGCCAATCGAGTCAGGGTCAGTCCGAGTTCAGTTGGGCTTCCGCGAGTCGAGTTATGCAAGACTGTGAGAGAATATATCCCGATACACTAGAGTATGTACGTCAGCTTTTGTTCAGTGACGTTTTGCATAAACAAGTCCAAATGTAGAAGGTCAAACGGCCGATTTCTCGGACTGTCTTTTTCATTCAAATGCAAATGACAGTGACAACACGTAACTTATGAGCTGATTGATCTTAGGGAAGAAGTTTTCTGTCATTTACGAAGTACCAATTCTCATCATCATCATCATCATCATCAGCCCATACTTGTCCACTGCTGGACATAGGCCTCTCCAATTGCACGCCACTGTGATCTGTTATTCGCTTCTCGCCATCCAGCTCTGCCAGCATCTTAGCCGTGTGGTGACGGCGAATAGAATACATGTGTCACCACCCCAGCCCAACTTTTCCCGTCATGGGGATCGTAAGAGACGACCGAGGGAGCTCTCCAGAGGACGGGCAGCAGCGCTCTCTGTGAGTTAAACCACAACACCACTGCGATCGCCAACCCGCCTGCCCAGCGTGGCGATTATGGGCATTATCCTCCAAATGACCACCAATTCTCAAAAGAAGTTATATCTTCAAATTAAAAGTTTGATGCCGTGCAGCAGGACTCACGGATAAGTGACGTTGAAGTGTAGTAAAAAAGCTAGGAATCGCTGTAATGACATATTTTGGTACTTAACTCTTTCCCGGACCGTGAACGCCTATAAGCGTCATAGCAATAAAACATCTCTTGTATCTATTTTACTGTCCGCCAATGTGTTAATATGATTTCTTCTAGGTCACTCAGGAAGAACTGTGGCTAGTGATAAGCTAACTTCGGCTAAATATACGGCACTCCGAGACTCCCAAAAAGGAATTTGTCCCTCGTTTGTAATAATGCTGTCTCCCACTATACGTACGTATAGACTAGAATTAGGATTAGGGGAGGAATCTAGCCCAGTCGTCATTCTGGAGGCTGTATATCCTGACTGGAATCACAGTGGTGGGAAAGTCGGTGGGAACCCCGAAACTCCATCGGTTAACTCCGATCTATCGAGCGATGAGCTATGTTTTCTCACACGTTAACATATTATTTAGAGACTTGAGTTGTTAAAATGTTGAATACTTAAAGATCAATTGACCTGTCAACGTGTAGGTACATTTTACTTCTACTTGTGAAATCTTAAACATGTACGCAGGTAGGTTATTCACAAATAGTGTTTTGCTTATTTGTGTTGTTATTAACAATATTCATCTATTGTTGTAACTGTATTATTCCACCTGTTTGGAACTTTGAACTGCAGTAAAACAGAACCTCATAAGCATAGGTGATAAAATATTGCGACCCGTAAGTAAGACGTTTTTGTTTTGGCAAAACAGATCCTTGTGGTTTTGTTGGTCCGTAAGTCATTTTGAATTTGCTTACTCTTATGCAAACTCAAATATTAACTAATATACCTTTAAAATTACCTACTATATAATGAGCTCCTAAGATCGCGTGAATTGTTATTGCTTCGTTAATTTTATTTGTACGTAACGTTAAAGTTACTAAGTACTCGTTGTGACATGTTTAGCGTACGAATTGCATGTTTGTATGTCAAGCGTGGCCATTATTGCCATTTACCCCCAAATTATTATGAAAATCATTGGGGGGAAATGCCACCTAATGGGGTTCTAGAGTGGCGGTCACAAATGGAAAAGTGCAGTGTGGGTGCAGTCCAATGTGGTGGCCCAACGATCTGATTAATACTGCGGGCCCACATTGGCGGAGAAAGTCACATTTCAACGGATTTATGTGGCATGCCTTTGCCTTTCCGCAGTCATTCCAGATTCATGGATTGAATAAAGAATCCGAAAATCTGATACATTTTTGTATTATTTCTTTATTTACAAAATATTACGTGTTTCATTCCGAATCGTAAACGGAATGAAACACGTAATATTTTGTCTCTTTTACACACATACAAATAGGACATGGCCAGCGGTTACTTACTAATTATTGTGGAAATTCGCGATCGCAAGCAAAAGCAACATTTTTAACGTTACTTTGCACTAAGTTGGTACTTAATTGATTCGCATAATTAACACATTTTTCTGTAAGAATTTGATTTCCAAATTTCTACCTACTATGTACAATATAGTTAGTCTACTATGCATATATGCATTGAGACTAAATCACCAGTTGTACAAACATTTTGATGTACATATATTCATACCCATAAAAACAAAGCAATAGTCCCATTATTGTTTCCAAGCTACAAGTAGCAAAGCATAAGTTTCGTCAAAATACGCTCAAGATTTTTTTGTGTGAATAAAGGGCAAACATCCACATAATGACTCTTTCGCAATGACATTTAAAATATACCAGCTGTTCCCACGGATCTTACCCGAGATTTATCCCGTTCCGATTTTTGGGATAAAAATCACAAACTCTAATCCAGGTTACAGTCTATCTCTACACCGCGGTCCTTAACTCAAATTGTGTTCAAAATTTCGAATTGGAGTATTTAGAATCTTAAAAACAAATGGTTGGGCCTTCCGTGAGCCTCACTGACATAGACCAAAAGAAATCCTTGAAGATTCGCATAGTTAGAACAAAAAAGACCCAATATGAAACATGCCGATTTTGTAATTTAACTTTTGTTTCTTTTATGTTAAGGTTCAATTTCATAAAATTACACATTTTGTTTTGTGTCACTTTTGTTCTAACTGTGCGAATGTACATATTTATTCACAAACTTTTTCAATTACAATAGGAGTATGAAGTAGATTTTACACTTACATCTCTTGAGTAGACACCAGTAGAATACTGTGATTAGGAACGCCACAGGGATAGTAATGTTGTACAGGACCCAATACGTCTTCACGTACCACGGGAGACCGAACGTCGAGTCTGGAAATAAGGAGGATTGTTTTAGTTTTAAATCTGTCCCACTTATCGAAAACGAAAAAAGTTATAGCTGGACTTGTTGAGCCTATGCTAAAGATGTTTATACAGTGTTTCAGTTGCTACGATTTTACCAGCATTTGTATATGGATGTTTTGTCTGTATTCTGTAGATGAACCTTAAATAAATAAATAAAAAGGGCGACATGAACTAGTGGTCAAGATATCATGTCACTAGGACGACTTCCCACTACCGACTTTAGTTGATTAAAATTTTACTAGGAGTAGGCAAATATTTTAAATTGCCTTTATGACGAAAATTTTAAAAATATTCAGCGTCATATTTCTCGTACCAGTATATGTATCCCAAATTGATCTGGGATCTAAATAGAATACATCAGCTGCCTTTCATCCAGACATGTTGTAGGAACAAAGTATGGGAACTGGAAATTTAGGTTTATTCAGACTATGAATTAGCAACATTCCTATCGCGTTATTATGCTAAATATGGCCGAATATCTGGGTTCTTGTGATCCTAAGTGAATGTATATAGGTAAAGTATATGTACATATGTATTTATTTTACACACATTCTCGTCGTTTGTAGTAGTAAGAACTGTCATCAGATGAAATATGCAGTCATAACACAGACGTTCAATACATAAGCCATGTTACACGGCTTGAATGGCGTACCATTCATACACAAATGAGAGATCAAGACATCGTACGCTGCGTCTTGTTTCTCGAAACTTGTTGGTCCGTGTTACCATATGAATCTTTTACCTCTGAATTTCTGTTTTTATTGCCGTAGAAGGCTTGACCTATCGTTTATTCCTATAAAACCTACATTGTGTGTCAATGCCAACTAAATGTTCATATCGTGATATTAATTTGCCCATAAAATGTTGTATATACCATTTCTGTGGACTTCACTTTAATAGCTTGCTATATTAAATCTTTAGACAAAGCCACGTATCATGATTAATAGACTTTATCCAACCGTCAAGTCTTCAGATGGTACGTGGTGAATATTCATTAGCTTAGCTAAATAATGGGTAAATGTATCTTTTCAAATAAACGATCATCTCAAACAAAGCATTGAATAAAGTGGTGTTTGTTTGGAATCTAAAAGGCCATCAGATATGTGACCTTGCATTTGTGGAAGCCTCTTTTTGGGTAATTTGACACTTTACATGGTATGGTTGCGGATGGCGTAATGATACCGTGTTATGAATAAAACCCATGGCTATATTTCCACTTGACTGCACTTGAGCAACCTCTATGGTGTTGACATATTTCAATTTCAAAATAAATGCACAAGTTACTAGTGAGTGTTTTAACATGCGTAGGTACTGTTTGTACCTACAGCGAGGTCCATTTGTAGGATCCGTCAAAAGACGTGGCTTTTTTTAAATGAAAACTATGTAATAATTGGACAATCCTACCTATGTATGCAATGTTCTCTATAGTACTAGGTATTTTTCCTGATAATTTTCACTAGCTCGTATGGATTCCGACTACATGTATTTCAAATAACCCGTTATAACCATGAAATGTATATGGTTACTAATTCCACGAAAATGACAAACCTTTAGATGCAGAGATTAATGGGCTTCACGTCTCCATGAGACATATTTCCAGATTTCCATACAGTTCTAACATTTATCTGTTTCTTACAACTCATCTAACCATTATTATCAGCTACATGACGGCCACTGCTGGACGAGGGCCTCCCCCAAATATATATCAATCAATATAATCGAATATAAGAAACCTTACATTTTTTTATCACTATGAACAAGCGTTTGACCACCATCCTGCCTGATGTTAAGCAGCGATATTACATACATACTCTTCTCCATATTCCCTTTTCAATTTAGGTAACTTTTTCTCTCAAATCAATCAAAACTTTAAACCGTGGTATTAACCGCGCTATACACTAGCGTTGTTCCAACTGTATGCTAGTGAGGGTTTCAAAGGCTGGTCAAATGTACGCCGACAAGGAAGTCTAAGTTAAGGTAAGTCAACTAGCTTATATTTTTTGTATGAGTACGGCTATATCAATACTAGTATAAAACAAAGTCACCTGCCGCAGTATGACCGGTATACTTAGAGATCTTTAAAACTACGCAACGGATTTTGTTGCGGTTTTCTCTAGTAGATAGACTGCTCCCAGGGGAAGGTTTTTATGTATATTACATGGATAATATAGTAGAGAAACATTTAGTATCAGCATTGCACTCGTGCGAAGCCGGGGCGGACCCCTAGTGCATAGCATAAAACAAAGTCGCCTCCCGCTGTCTGTGTATGTATGCTTAGATCTTTAAAACTACGCAATGGATTTTGCTGTGGTTGTCTTTAGTAGATAGAATGATTCTTGAGGAAGTTATATATGTATATACATTAAAATAATAGCAAAGAAACACTGTTAATAGTATATTGGCCTAAAGTTTATGACTTTTTCTCTTTTCTTTCTTCTGTTATTATTTTTACCTCCAAAACACCTCACCGGACATTGTGTTATTCTCCTACATGATTATATTTCAGGGCTGTGTTTCGACTTAAGCAACTACAAAGTGTGGTGTCAACACATTTTTTTTTCGTGCAAAGCAAATTTTGCATGAGACGTGTGTTTATTTTTTTTAATGATGAACTATTAGTGCTGCATCTGCGGCAATCGCGATCGTAATCGCTTTGTATCCACATGGATTTATGATTTGTACATGGAAGATTACTATAGTTTCGTAAATTTGGTTTCGTAGTGGCCGATGATAGATTGTTGTGTCTTATATCGTTGGAACATCACCTTTCCATTACTAGTTATTGAGATCTTGTGGTAAAAATGGATAATATTTTTATTTAACATTTTACAAATACTTTTTATAGAAACTTTTTTATTTGTCAATCTCATAATTATCAGCCCATATTCATTCACTGCTTAGCCTAAGCCTCTCCAATTTTACGTCACTGTCAGTTGTTTTTGGCTTCTCGCATCCAGCTTCAATTGTCAGTCTAAACCTAAGTAATTGCGGCAACAGCTTGTTATACAATGGGAGGTTTTCTGACAGGTGGCTTATTACAGTTCTAAGAAATGGCAATAGATGGCACTACCTAGACAGGGTTGCCATTTCATATTTTTATTTTTTGTTGACAATTCTGAAATAAATCTTAAGGAGAACTTAAGATCATGTCTGATTAGCGCCATCTGTGAGATGTTTTGGAACTACTTTTGACATATTTGAAGCTATCAGAAAACCTCTCATTGGACTTCGCTCCTATCATGCTTTGAGGTTCAAATAAATCAGTAATAATTAGTCGTCATTTTGCTTGATCGAACTAATTTCTGAAAATAAAAGCAATAGTTTACTAAATACTTAATATTCTTTTTTTTAATCAGTTGTACCTAACTCTCTTCAAAATATAATAGTCTCCAGTTGAAGTGGCGATGAGTAATTTGATGCTAAAAATAAATATTTTGTTTACGTTTTTTGAAATTTTAACTTGATTTAATCCTACCTACGGGCATCTACGTAATGTCAATTAGACTTAATTTGTGAATAACATGTGATTGCATATTCATAAACCTTGGTGTAGGTACAAGATATTTATAAATACTTTTCGCTAGTCATCGCAACGTGTAATTAGATAATCTAGTGTATTTTCCTCTTCGTGTGACACTGCGTGCTTTGTTAGCCGGCAGTGGTCAGTACATTGAGCACACGTGCGTGTCTCGAAGGGCAATTCCCTACAGACGAAAGACAATTCCCTATAAAACATGACGTTATCGAACAACAATAGTTTGTTCGTCCTTTCCCTTCTGTAGGAAAAGAGAGAGAAACTTATATTCTTTTGTGCCATGTTTTCGTTCTGTTGCGTGTGTCAGAGCAGCCACCTAGCAAAGCGTTCCAAGAAGAGACAAGACATATCAGGCATTGAGATTGGTTGAAACAAGGTTAGTCACACCATGCGTGACATAGCAGCCAATCACAGCGCGTGTTTGTTCTCTGTCTTTCTTGACGCGCTTGCTAGGGCTTACCCCTTCACACAAATTGGCAATCACCTGATCGATAAGTTTGTATGTGGTGTATACGGTTGGGTGACGAAGAACTGAGTGACTTTCTCGAATTTGTACTATTTAAATTTAATGTTTTATGTTGCTATTCGGACACGGGCAATAGACAGAGGGGGCGCTTCGAGACAAGACTACGCATGCTAAGCCTACTAGCGCATAAAGGTGCCTACACACGAGTCCATTAGTAGCATGCGTTTAGGGCGCATCCCGTAATCCCTTCTATGACTGTTATGAGTCAATGCTATGTCAATTGACAACATGGTGTTAATTTAAGGGAATCGCCGTAAAAGCATGCTACTAATGAGCACGTGTGTAGGCACCTTAAGTCACTAGTACGTGCTGAGGCCTCGCCTCATCTGCCGCGGTGTATCTGGCTCAAGGGGAAACGAGGCCGGACGCATTGTCATCATTATGGCATAAAGAAATCATACAGTATTCTCAATATGAAAGCATATACCACCACAAGAGCATTTATTGTGAAATTTGCCGAAACAAAGGGTCAATGTATTGTTGAAAGTGGTTGGCACTTTTTTCTGATATTGTCGGATAAACTCTGTGGAGGAAAATAGGTAAATTAATATATTTTATTGACGATATCAACAGCCATAGACCGTTTGTTTTTACTGGATATACGACCCAAGGATAGGTACTACAGTTTCTGTAACTACAGTTCATTGCTAAAGCAGTTATCGCGTTTGTTCTCTACAATTTTTTGTACAAATTGTTATTCAATTCGTAACGGAAAACTGTATGTCATTGAAAATTAAAATTAAACATCTGTTGTACAAGTTTCTCGTACACTGTACATTATGATGATAGGCAATTTTCCATTAAGTTTGTTTAGCCCATTTTTCCTCTAAATCTGCATCCCGTACCATGACATTTAATAGTTATATTGTTTACGTTCTGTGACAGGGACGGGCGCTAGATGGGTGGTATTGCGCTGTCACCGTCTCTCAGTGTATATAATCATCTCCGCCAAATGACGTCCACTGCTGGACGAGGGCCTGCCCCATTGATTTGCATGATAATTTGGAGGGAAATGCCAATAATCGCCACGCTTGGCAGGTGGGTTGGCGATCGCAGTGGTGTTGTGGTGTACCTAATTATTAATAGAGAGCGCTGCTGCCCGTTCTCTGGAGAGCTCCCTCGGTCGCCTCTTACGACGGAAAAGCTGGGCTGGAGTGGTGACACATGTATAATATTCGCCGTCACTGCACGACTATACATATAATACTAGCTTTCCGGCCGCGGCTTCGCCCGCGTGGACTTCGGTTATATTGCGGTATAAAGGAATATTTTTGTTTTCCCTCGGGAATATAATTTTTTTCCGGGATAAAAGTACCCTATTATTTAAACCGGACTTCTAACTATACGTCTGCAAAATTTCAAAGCAATCGGTTCAGTAGTTACGGCGTGAAAGCGGAACAAACAACCAAACTCACTTCCCCATTTATAATATTAGTAAGATTCACGGCAATACAGAGTGACGAACCCAACGACGTTTCTAAGACCATTGCTCGGGGTCCTTTTATACGCAGTATAACAGTGTATATAATATTTTACTTAATAACTTCATGGTACAGTATAGGATAGTTATAGTTAGATAGGTTATAGTTTAGGATGATTTTATTACAAAAGAAGTAAAGCGGTCAAATAATGACCTCAGAGGTATTTACTTCATTGAAAGTAATGGTTGATCTACGTTGACTCATTTTTAAAAGGTAAATTTATTTAATTTTCTCAGTAATATAGTAAAATAATGTTTTGCAAGACTCCAAGAACATAAAAATAACATATTACATTATTAAAATTATTATTTTTCAAAACTAGTATGTTAAAATAAAATTATTGAATATGCAAATTTTTTATACATTTCATTATTATTTTTGAAAAGTGGTATGTTCAATGAATATGCTAAATCCAATACCCGGTAGAGAATACAAAACTAAGGCT
>SJJU01011196.1:13578-24606 GCA_012932125.1 Conopomorpha cramerella
ATACATAGTGACATAAATATTGGTAATGATACCTTTTTAGAAAGCTGATAAAACGACGATGTTTTTTTAGTAATTTGTAGGATTGATGTCATATTTTTTTTTTATTAGAGCACATGTTTTCTCATTATAAGCACAAAATTTAGAAAATAAAATTTAATTTCCGTTGATTTTATTAAGTTTGGTTGTTTTATTTTGGATTTTTATAGTTAGAATAGTTAAACGTGAGTTTACAATTAATAAATAAATAATCACAGTAAATAACTCATGGTTTTCATTTTACAAACTTTTTCATGCAAGATTCTGGGAATTTCTAGGAAATATTAAAAAAGTAAATATCTCAAGAACCATTAATTTCCGACCATACATATGGAGGTTTATTTTATTGCATTTTAACTCCTCTATCACCCCATACCAGGAATACGTCGAGTTACAAGTAACCCTGTATAATATTTTACTTAAGTACTTCATGGTACAGTTGCTGTTCTGTTTTTTTATTTTTAGGGAGCCATAACTTCTTACATACCATCAGTTTTAGGATGATTTTATTACAAAAGAAGTAAAACGGTCAAATAATGACCTCAGAGGTATTTCATTGAAAGTAATGGTTGATCTACGTTGACTCATTTTTAAAAGGTAAATTTATTTAATTTTCTCAGTAAAATAATGTTTTGAAAGACTCCAAGAACATAAAAATATAATATTACATTATTAAAATTATTATTTTTCAAAACTAGTATGTTAAAATAAAATTATTGAATATGCAAATTTTTTATACATTTCATTATTATTTTTGAAAAGTGGTATGTTCAATGAATATGCTAAATCCAATACCCGGTAGAGAATACAAAACTAAGGCTAACTGACTTTGAAATAGGTATCTTGAATAACAGATATTTCTCTGAGTCTAAATCATACGTAAATAAGTTACATAACAATATTATGTAGGTATTTAGACACAGAAAATATAATATTGTAGTATAAGGAAAATAAGTATTAAGAAATAGGAATAACATGGACAAAAATGAATTTTAAAAGTTACTAAAACTCGCACCGTGTTTCAGTTTTTCATTCAAGACATTTCTTAGCAGGATCCTAGACATTTTTAGGAACCTACGTATATGCCTACCAAATTTTAAGTCTGTGGCTTCAACGAATCGGCCGGGTGGTTGTTTTATACATGAGTGAAGTATTTACTTCATTATATACAAATTACTAGCTCTGACTCGACAAGAATTGTTTTGCTAATACATTATTGATATTATTTCTCTGCTAATAATCAGTTTTGAAGATCTAAGCTTACATAGGGACAGACAGCGATAAATGACTTTGTGTTGATTGTGAGATTCGTGTTTATTTAAAAACACATTACACATTAATCGAGTGAGAAAGGCTGTAGTAGGAATTCTATGGAATTGTGTTACCCCACAAAGTGGTAAATATGTATCCTTTACTTTTATCTAAATTGTAGTTATTACTTAATTTACAATATCTACTTATCCGCCGTTTATACATTGTGAGTATGTGTAAAACATCAACAAATATTAACGCGAAAATACAATAATTATCACAAACTGGATATAATTTTATTATGACGCAATAATTTAATACAGCGACGCTAATGTCGTCATTTATTCGAGTTTTTATTTAATAAATTATTGATAATACACTTCCTCAAATACTAAACAGAATAATTTGTAAGTTCGAGGGTATTTTAACTGTTCTTCTGTTAATCGTTTACCGTTCATTCAAACATCTCTATTATAATAATAAATCTTCTCTGAGATTACAAAAAAAAACTTTACATCGATGACAGGATGGTGGTCAAACGCTTGTTCATAGTGATTAAAAAAAAAACTTTTTCTCTTCGAAATCTCTTCTCGAACATTAAAGCTCACGTCATGCAGAAACGGTACGATTGGAAAACCGGACCGGGGCCGAATCTTCGGGATGCAAAAGCCGCGCTTCTGCTAGCGTTCTCTATGTGACAAGGTTCATAGAAACCAGAACACTACAAATATTCCCGGCCCCGGAACGGTCTCGGACTGGATTATGTGTGGCGTCACTTTAAGTTGAAGGGTGTAAATTTGCCATCGCAGAAGCTGGGAAAGTACTGGTCTTAGAAATATTGAACCGTGCGATGAAGTTAAAAACAGAATTCATTGTATGTACCTATAGATTAGCAGTATTAGATTGCATTTCATTATCAGGTAATACGTTAATTTATTAAATGTATAAATGTAAGATTAGTGATAAGAGTTGTTTTTTACGTAGTTACTAATTAATTAATTGTAGATTTTATAAATTGATTGCCCATTTTTAAAAAGGAACTTAGGATGTCTACTAGTACGGTTGAGTTGCGTTACATTTACATCCATGATACAAATGCCTAAGATAAAAATAATTAGCAATTTTGATTAAAAAGTCACATACATGTATTATGAAACTTCTGAAATTGATGAAGGTACAGATAGACAGTCAACATTTATCTTTTTACGCATGGGTGGCACACAAACTCTTTAATATATGATTTACTACACCGAATTTAATAAGAAAAGATATCTTATTGAAAAAAAAATATAAATATTTTTTTTAACTTCCGTGAATTATATTTGTCAATAATTCTGTTCATTCGAGTTCGTTCAACTAATAAGATGATTACTTATCATTGCTATATCAGAATAATAATAATTTAACAGATTGTTTTATTAAAAAAAAAGACTCGGGCAATCCACTTGTAAACAATGTCTGCCGTTCATTTTATGTGTTCAGTGCGTGATTTCCATGTTATATTTTTTCACCAAAATGTCGTTCCTTCTCCACAATGTAAGCTAAATTTGTCATAATCATTGAGAATTGAAGAATTGTCGCGTTTAATAAACAGGCCCCTTGTCTGTATGTATGCATAGTCAAAGTTTGTTTTACCTCACGGTTACCTTTATTATCGAATCAAGAACATTAAAAGCAAACGCCACTGACCTCAGCGGCCTTGACATCGCGCGGTATCAAGTTGATATTCTCGTTTTAAAAACGTGTTATATTTGTCGTGCAATTTAACCATTAGATAACTAGTAGTGCGAATGTACTGCACAGCGGCGGTGAGACCTTGATCTACAAATAGTACTGGTTTGTCTAGTTTAAAACCACGCGAATAAGTTGTTCGTAAACCATTTATGACCTTTAGATAAGCACGCACACCACAACATGGGGTTTAGTTAGACAGCTATTGCCTTACTTTTAACATGACAACAGACTAACATACTCTACATTCAACAAATAATGGTACTTAGAAGCGACAGATCTCACGCAATACTTTTTGTCTCTGTTCAAACTTAGACACAATCTCAAAAGCTTCTTTACGCTCCCACTAGGGCATGTGAGTAGTTACATGTAAAGTACGTACCCATATGTTTGTAATAGCACGCGCGCGCAGACACAGCGGTTCCGAAACCCGTGGTGATGACCATCATCAGCAGTGCCCAGTTACCGAGGTATATGAACCAATAACCGAATCCAAAATCCAGGGTCACGGTCACCAGAGAGGCCACGAGGAGGGAAAGAGATACCAGGAAGAGGAGTGACCGCACAACGAGCAGCAAGGACGTACCACTGCTCCTTTGCCAGCAGCTCACGTAGAACTGAGTCGGAAACGAGTGACTCATTCTCCATTCCCGTTGGCTTTTCATAAAACTTCGAAAAGCCATGTTAAATCTTTCACTTGCAAACAATAACTGGTTTGACCCACATTGTTTGTTTCCACTATCTGACCTCAGTATCACAAAACCGAACTGTGACAGGTGACTGTTGACAATTCAACGTACATTGCGTAGATTAGACTTTAGGATTTTGTCAAACTCGTATTGTACACCGTAATGTACGCTGTATTGAAATTGGAAATTAAAATTACTGTATTTTGTGATATAGCAGCTGTCGCGGAGTTATCGATACGTGACTGATAGTACTGATGCAGATAAAACACTGAGAACGAAGCCGTACTACGGGACGCACTCGAGCGTGGGCGTTCTCGCTGATTGTTTTGCTGTCGATCTAACTTGGTATTTTAATGTTGGTAACATTGATTCGAGAGTGGCTTTTTTGTTGACAGTTTTTCGCTGTTTAGAATGTTTTGACTCTATTTTTAGTAGTTACATTTTGGAGGTACGACAAACATGGAAAGTAATAACAGAAGTTGTGTGAGGTTGAATGAAGATGTAGGTAATTACGTTAATTTTTTGCGTTTCCAAAATCATTTGAACCAAAGGGAGCCGAACTATAAAAAAAATCATTTGACTTAGTTTAATTTTACAGGAGTTTTCTCAGTAAAGCATTGAATTATTTATAAGTTTACATAAAAAGTTAACATAACTGTAGAGAGTTCTTGAGGATTATAGAATGTGTAGGAGAGAGACAACAATATTTGATGCTAATTAAATCGACTTTAAACCTCAATGCGTCACTGGGAACAGAGATATCTTTTGTCTCAGGATCATCTTGTAAGAATTTTTTTTTACTACTACCTACACATACACCAAAGACTTTTTTTCTAAATATTTGTTTTGCTAATCTTATTGAATATATTACATTGAAGGTTTTTTACAACTATAACCAACTCTATCCACACACAGATTAACATCACATCTATCATAGCTGGTTAGGTCAAGTTTAGCCTGACGTAATAAGTGAATATAAACAAACCATTATCAAAACTCTTCTATGAAAATTTCGATTTATTTCACAGCTAGCAATAAAATAGGCACTATGAAGGCCGTGGCTTGATCTTTTAACATTCACATCTCCTATACAATAAAACACAATAATAAATATCGCGGGACATTTCCCACATCTAACCCCAAACTAGGATAACCTGTTCCAGCGACTAAGAATACATGGATACATACACAGATAAAAGAAATTATAAACATAGTGACAGTGCATTCCAAAGGGTTCCCACGGTACCATTGGCCATATCCCTTGCGGTACCGTGAGTCTTTAAAAGTTAAACGGTACCACCGAAGAAGTGTCCACTTGATTCCGCGCGTACTATACGTAAGTATTACATTTTTGCGAATAGGGAAACATTCTTTATTTATAACCTCTTCCTGTTTCTTTACCAACTTACATACTATTTGTAGTTAAACGGAAACTTTTCTAACAAGGTTAAGACGGCCAACCTTCGTCCTAAAAGGATGCCTCACATCCGATTTATTCACGACCAGGAAAATGTATTTGCTAATGCAAAACACGCCTCTGTAATTTATGTAAGCGTAGTTTTGCCTTGAATGAAATATAGATCTGTTTATGTTATATAAACGTACATAATCTTTAGCGGAGTAGAAAAAACTGGATGAATACCATAAATGGTGATAAAACGCTTGTTCATAGTGATAAAAAAAAATGGATGTAGGTATCACCTGTTCTAAACTACACTTCATTTACTTTCAGACAGAGGTAGGTACCCTTTGTCATTCTTTTTTGCGTGAATTAAGAGGCATTGAGCCCATTTCACCAAGCGTATTACACCCTACGTGACAGAGGATGAGCCCATGGCCGTTTTAGGGTTCACACACTTTGCGGTATGCGGGTTTCATCGCGATGTTATCAAGGACAGTATGAGCGTTGCGTGGCGCTCATAAGCTCTGAAAAAGAGACCGGATTGTAAATCCAAGTAGGTACCTAACCACTAGGCCATAGACTATTATAATCTAATTTAGCATTATTCGGACTCATTCTATATCATTATTCTAATTTAGCATTAGCATTTATGGGAATACATATAACTACTTCTGTCACTACTTCGATAGCGACTTTACATCATGATGGCTATATTATTCACACGAAATACTAACGTTTACCAACGGCTAGAGGACACGACAAAGGAGGTAGACAAATGGTCAAAAATATCGAAAAATACATTTTCATCTTTATTCGCAGAAAATCGATTAATCGGTGCTAAGGTTAAAAACTGAATAACGTTATTCTGATACTGTTTGTATCCATATATGAAAGCTCGTGTTTTTCTGAATTTTAACCTGTATGTTATACATAATAATATGTGTAGTTATGACACCGATTCATTGTAAGTAGTTTACTGCACGGGACATGCAACGACGAAAAAAAGCTATCTTTATTAGCAAATCTGCTATATTAATTTGAGGAAATAAAAAAAAAAATCTATATAAAACATCTACCTGTACGTAAGGCTAGCGTGCACTGGCAACTATTGCTGATACCACTATTCACAATATTACATCTCTCACAAAAAAAACCTATAAAAGCCGTTAAAAAAAGAAAAAAAAAAACGTAACTCACCACCAAAATGTGCATACGGCTTCCTCATCGCCACGAAGATGCCGAGCGATGTCTCCGCGAGTATCAGCAGTAGGCCCCAGTGCGTCATGTACAGGAAGAACTTCTCGAACGGGCCCCAGAAGGAGCACATCGACCACGACGTGATCACCAGCGCCCAGATGAGAATAGGTATCCGCCACACCAACGGAGACAACCCCACTATCCATGATCTCGAGAATTGCTCCACTTCAGCCTCATCCGGCGAAACACATCCGAAGCAAGAGTTCACGTGGCTCTTCCACATCTTTTTCTCGGCCATTTTTTCGATCTTATTACTCAGTCTACCTAAGATCAGTATTTGGCGGCGATGCTGATTGCTAAAGACAAATATGTTTAGTGATTATTATGTTGGAGTAACGGATGATTTTATATAGGTTCTACGTAGAGGATAAGCACAAGGAAAGTATGGTTCTAGTTATGATGGTAGGGCCTTCGGGAATGTTACTAAGTGTATGTTTGTGTGTGTGTATGACGTGTTAACATAACATGAGCATGTGAATTATTATGTGCGAGTGCGAGGTTGTCATGAACATGTAGCCTATGTAAGGGTTTTTATAAGATTTGGATACCGGTTGTGCCTACTTAGATTTTTTTAAGGATAACTTTGTGTGCGATTATATATCCGGAAGATCGCCATAATATGGTAAATCCTTACCACCATACTAGTTTCTTATTTGTTTTATTATTAGATATTGCCAGAAAATTTGCGGAGATTGAACCTTAACATTACTAGGATACAAAACTTAAATTACAAAATCGGTATGTTTCGTATTGGGTACTTTTTATTCTTACCATGCGATATATAGTATGTAACAATTAACTGGTATATAGATTTGTATATTTGTATGTGTATGTTCGCGATCTTTCATAATTAACGGATTTTTCATAGTGATACCCATAGCTTTTGTCGGTTTCCTTAACGTATAGGTTTATTACTTTTCAGCTGACACAAAAATATCGAAAAAAATCGTTTTGTCTATGTATATTGGTTTATTATTCATTTACAGTTTGTCTCTCCTTACTTATTATATATGTATATAAACCTTCCTCAAGAATTATTCAATATATTAAAGAAAACCGCATCAAAATCCGATAATACACAGGGAAAGACAGCGGGAAGCGACTTTGTTTTATACTATGTGGTGATGTACGTACTGTATTTAGGTAAGTACTATTTAGAAAGATGCCACTCTATCCAGGTCTGATTTTCTATAATTATAGAAAACTACTAGATAACACAGACATTAAACGTTACAATCTTCTATCATCTCAAAATTTTAATAGGCTTTGCAGCTCACAAACAAAATATTTTTTATTTGCCCATACATAATTTATAATGTTGTTTTCGTGGCGAATTTATGTGGTCGAACCACTCTTTTTCATAGAGCCTTGTCACGTCAGCTTTGGAGGCTTAAAACACATGATTGGGCCTATCAGCCTCGGGGTAGACACTGCATTTATTAATTTCTAATTGACCACACCAGTTGACCTTTATAAAAAGATAGGCGTATTTTAATCGAAAATAAAAATATCCCTTTTACTAATATGCAAATTTTCACTTTTTACGTCATTAATTCACTTAATTATTACCAGATATATAATCTAGTGACATTGAATAGGTGTTTAATGTTTATTTTGATTTCGGTTTGAGCAATAATTTTCAGGGTTAATTGTGCTTTTTTTAGTACTGACAACGAACTAGCGGAATATTTTATCAAATAAAAAACAAATATTTATTAAATAATTACCAATCTATAATGTTTGTACAATTATATTATTATTTATATGTATTTGGAGCTATTAGAGGTACCTGCGAATTACCCGCGGTATGTGCTGGTACTGGCCTGTAGTGTCGGAAATATTGGGACCTATATTTATGTATAAAAATCTATTCCTATTTCCCTTGGTTAAGGTATCACATGCAAACGTCTAGACCGATTACGCTGATTTTATTTTTGTTAGTTGTTGTCAGGAGCAAAAAAGAATGCGCGGAAAATATTACTAATATTAATGGTAAAGTGAGTTTGTTTGTTCCGCTTTCACGCCGTAACTACTGAACCGATTGCTTTATAGTTAGATGTCCGGTTTAAATAATAGGGTACTTTTTATCCCGGAAAAAATTTATATTCCCGAGGGAAAACAAAAATATTCCTTTATACTGCAATATAACCGAAGTCCACGCAGACGAAGCCGCGGGCGGAAAGCTAGATTGACTATAAATCGATATTCATAGGGGAAATCTTTTCAAAATCCCAAATCTGTTCGCTGATCGACAAAGTATTTGTTATTGAATTGACAGAGATACCGTATAATAGGCCCAACTTGACCGTTGTATGTCAAATACGGAATAACCAGTTGTAGTTGACATGTCGCGCAGATGGTTACAAGCGACAAGGTTTATTGTGGGAAATACGAATAGTCTTAGAAACGTTAGAATAGAAACGTTGTTGGGTCGACAATATGAATAGCTTTAACTATGGCGAAAATAAACCAAACAAAAATTCATCCATCTCCGTACAAAATAGACAATTTTTGCCTCGCGTACGTTGTTACAATTTGTATGAGGATTGCAAATTTCCTTTTTTATATCCCCGCATAGTCGACATAGTAAGAGTTGTTCATATTGACGAGCCCAACCTTTCTAAGACCATTGCTCGGGGTTCTTTTACACTCTGTACAACAATAAGTATTAACCGCCACATAATTAAAAACTAGCATGCTAACTTACTGTATACGTATTAAAGTATTCATATAACCTTAAAGGTAATAAATAAAACTGAAAACATGTAAAACAGATCATTTCCTTTTCTCATTTAGTCGTCATTATCATCTCCCGAAATGAGATCTGCACGATACTCTACATGTGAATAATGCAGCACTAATTGCAGCTGGCATTCTTAACACTGCAAAAACCAGGCGATATTGACTTTAAAATTGTATAATTAAGTAGAAAACTAAGGCCTAAAATGGTTTGAACATGTGAGGCAGACCACAATATACGTCAAGGCTGTAGAAATCAAGGATTGATACCGAGTTATCCTGTTAGAGTAGTTTATTATATATCACGCCACTTTAATAGAGTGTAAACAATTAACAAATACCTATTCATGTTCGTATCCTATCCTTGACCTATTTTTGATTTGTAGTTTTCAAAAAGAAGAATTTTATTTAGTACCTACTCGTAGGTTTTTTTTGTGTTGGAAAACACTCAATTATAATAATATGACTATGTAACTATCTAGTTATATTTTACAACTGTTCCTGGCTGTTTATTTCGCTTATGTGTTTTCGTATATGTAAGTATATAAATACTTACATATAAAACTAATATTTGATTTTGAATTTATTAAGGTAATGATTGTGTTTTATACCCAAAAAAAAAAAATACAAATAATTGATATGGAGAGGATAGATAGAGAATATTTAAAAAACAATATTACGGTCAGGAAAATGTTATACATCTATTTTTAGTAAGTGACTAAGTACAATATTATTATTATTATTTATTTTTTTCTCTCTTTAAGAGGTTCTTTGGCACGGGCTTACGCTTATTATTATTATTATTATTTTGTCACTAAGTTTGGTTAAAATCCGTGACGAAGTAACAAGCACAACATTCACTTGGCACAGTTCACATATTTTCGTCAAGTATTTATAATTTAATGTCAGCGTGTTTCTTTAAAAAATGTTTTAGTAGGATTCGTGTAAGCAGTCCACAAAATCAAAGTCCATAAAAATAAAATTATTAAAGGAGCGCTAATGCACACAAATAGTGTGGATCCGTGATAATATACAATTTGCTAGAGACCAGCGCGTGCCAGTGTAAAATCTGTATGCTTTATAATTACTAGTAATTTATACAAAACACCAGTGAATTATTCATAGATGTAATGTGATGTTTTGTGAAAATTATGTTCCTCATAATACATTTGCATGAAGCTAGAATGCAATTTAGATGCTTTTCAAATGATTTATCAAATAATTATACATTTGCGTTTAACATTTTCACATCATGAATATAGATTATTGAGAACTATTTAATTGCTGAACGTATAGAGTTCTACACACATTTTAAAGGTGTATGTATATTATATAGGATACAAGGTCAAATAAAAAATATTAGCGAAACTAGAAATACGAGTAGTAACTCAGCCCGTGATACTAAACATTTTCCCCTAAGGAACCCTATGTCAAAAAGGAAAAGAAATTGCTCTACATATCAAGTGGCAATCAGCTGATCGGTCAGTTTATATTAAGAAGTGATTTTATTTTTGTGTTTTTAACTTAGGGTTCCTTGGGGAAAGTGACAATCTAGAGTTTCACCAACGTTTTTTATTTAACGTTGTATATAACATCGTAAGGCATAAACCTACCGATATTGAACATCACCGTTAGAGAAATAGGGACTGTAATCTCAGATGGATGAAATCAGGGTGGTCAATTTGCCTATTGTACATTGTGTATACTAGTTACTTACGACACCAGCACAACAAAAGTAGAGCTCGAAAAAAAACAGGAGTTTCAAAAACAATCTCTTCTTTTTACCACACGTGAAGAAAATCTCCGTCGATGTCGCTAATTGTTTTTTTGTTTTTAAAGGTTCCTACTGAACGTATTTTAACCATAAACAAATTTGTTCTTGATGCTGAAATATCCCCAGGTAGGCTACTAGGCTAGTTACAC
>SJJU01011199.1:0-13671 GCA_012932125.1 Conopomorpha cramerella
ATACTTCACATTTACAACAGCTTATAATCTTGGTCTTTACGTATGTAATTAATATACCTATAAAGTTTATAGATCTTAATATTGCCAATCAACGGTGTAGAAAGAATGCATATTCCTAAAACTTTCATAAAACCTAAAAAAGGTAATAGGGTACCATCGATATATTTATCTAGGTACATAGAAAGATCGTTTGTATTCTGAAGTAATTACTAAGACTGTATTTTGTTTAGGTACATTATAGTCTCGATTAATATTGAAAGTGAGTTACCAGCCGAAATTAAAAACTCAATCGACACAAGGAAATAAAAAAGTACAACCTGCGTTTAATAATAGTGAAATAACAAGTGAAAAATGCACTTCGAGGACCCCGAACGTGCTTACTTTCATACAAAACCAGACCGACTGGTGTCAAAAAGAAAGAAAGAAAAATAAGAATTATCTATATCGGCCACTTCATAACTGTTCCACGACATTTTAAATCGTTCGAGTAAACTCGAGCAAAAAAGTTGACGTACTCTCATTATCGATGCCGCGAAGGGTGTTCGACCACCTCCACGTTGTAAATCCAGGACAATAGAGCTCAGAACTCCCTGGTTGGAGTATCGTACAGAGTCCGCGACTGTACCTACATGGGCCCAGGCAACTATCACTCCGCGGTACGAATACATTAACAATATTGCCGAATATTGTTAAATTAATCACAAGAACGGAGGAAAGCGACACGGGGTCGGCCATGTTGTGTTTTTTTTTAATTCGAAAAAAAAATGTTTTATGGCCTAGTCGATGGTTTATGCATCAAAATCTGTGTCTATGGTTGTTTAAATTACGGCAGATTCTATCTGTGTATTAACTATGTTTTAATAGCACATTAACCGAGGATGTTTCCTCAATAAAACACGCAATCTGATTGAAATATGAAGGTTCGTTAGTTACTTTCATTTGATTTTAAATAAAATAGATGAACTATTCTTATTTTTAAATCTCCTATGCTTTTACATGTCGACTAAATTTCAAATTACCTTTTTTTACGTGTGGGGAATCCTCATGAACACCCCGACGCCACGGGGACAGCGAACAGGGTAGTATCGGACTCTTATCGACTACACCCCCACGATGACCTTCGAATCGCATACTGGGCGAGTCCTGGAAGTACCCGAAGGAATTGCGTCAGGACCCGCCCAAGGGATCGGTCCAGCTTGGACTCCAGCTCGGGGCAGACGGTGGTGAGCCTGTCCCGGCGACCTCCGTCGCCGACAGCAGTCACCAGGTCATGGAGTAACCGCCGTCCTTCTCGGGGCCGTACAAGCAGGTGCCGGGAATGCCACTCCGACAGCCACAACCTTAAGGACTCCTTTTAGGACGCCTTATACGCCAAGCAAGGGATATCGTAGTCCTCAATGATATTATATCGTAGTCCTATTCTTTTCCAGACGCCCGAAACTACATGGCTGTAATTTCAAATTACCTGCACATACTGCGTGTAAAAGGACCCCGAGCAATGTTCTTATAGTCAACGTTGTTGGACTCTTTTTTTTTTCCCCTCGCATTGCCGCAATGATAAAAGTTGTTCATATTGACGAGTGCAACAACGTTCCTAAGTACTTTGCTCGGGGTCCTTTTACACGCAGTATAGAAATACAAGGGGTTAGTGATAATTGTTTAGCGAATATCACAGTTCATATTAAGTTTTAAGATTCCCTAAATATGCATGAAACTAGAAAGTCAAGCCTTATAAAACCAGATCTAGCATCAGAAAATATTTCAAAGCAAAACCCTTAAAGAGATAAATAGTTAGAAAAATTTATTTAATCAGACCTAACTTTAAAATTCAATGCCAAAAAAATTATCACCATTAACTCTATAGCGAGAAAAAAATGCTTTAAACAAAACCCAACATTATTTCACAAAGTTACTTAAGTTACGAATTAAATTGACTGCTTTTTTTGCAGTCGTTCTTAAATCACCAACTCCATTTTAGACCTGTGGACATAAAGTCGAGTAAAAAGTGAAATTTTCTTTTGAGTAAGTAGGCACAGCATACGTACCATTCATTTCCTGTTATGTATTTAAGCTTAATATGTATTTAAGAGTTTCTTAACAAACAAACGCCCGGTGCGTCCGGTGAAAATATTTTGTCGAGTGTCGTAGGCTGTCTTCTTCGGCTTGAGGACATACCACGACGTGAGAAAAAGTCTCACACTAAATTATGTCGCTCGACCTACGTCACGATGGTGCTACACATATGAAACAAGGCTGATGTTTTTAACGTGTTTATGTTCATATGTTGCTTTCATTGCATAGGAATGTGTCTGCAAAGAAAGAACGCTGCTTTCCTGACAATTATTGGCCCTTATTACCAATATACTATATATAATATAATAATATATAAGCTATATTGTATATAGCTTATATATTATTCTAGTTTATAAGCTACTAGTGGACGGCCCGCGATTCCATTCGCGTAGTTTAGTAGTACCTGCATCCTAAATTTCAAGCGTCTAACTTGAGCGGTTTAAATTTTTCATACAAAAGAATTTTCCTGTTTATTCCCGTTCCCGTGGGAATTTCAGTAATTCCTTTCTTAGTGCACCCCTATGGCACCTAAACTACGTCCGTACAAAATTTCAAGCGCCTACGTTTCGCCGTTTGGGCTGTGCGTTGATATGTCAGTCAGTCAGTAATTCAGTCAACTTTTCCTTTTATATATTTACATAATGCTGCCATGTTTCATCAAAATCAGTCCAGTGCTTTTAGCGTGAAAGAAGGACAAAAATCCATCCAAATAGCCAGATCATCATCCTAAAAACCTTTATTGTACCTCGACCATGTCTTACGTTTACTTTTACGCCTAATATTTTTTTTTCAAATCATTTTGTTTTATAATCTCAGAAATTCTGACCAAAGCGTTTGATAAAACCCTGAGCTCGCGTTTTGTCTGCCTTCTTATATTGCAACAGATCCATTTGTGATGGTGCTTTAGCACAGACACACTGGCAGTTGGCAAAGCTGCACGGGCGGAGGAAGTGAAAAGCGCATGTCGGACGCAAGGTCGCGTCTAGGATGCGCCAAGTGGGCTGCTATCGCTGTGTGAGAAGCGCGCACGATGGTCGCAAGTGCTATACCTAGAACTTTTAACAATTTCAGACTGGAATTATTCTATGTAAAGAAAGGAAAACAATAAACTGTACATCAAAATTACTAACTTGCACACCTAAAAAGCCAAAGTGATCATCAGAATGGCAATTAGAAGGCCAAATCAGTAATTTTGTCGCTAAGTCAGTATTTTAGTTAGGTTAGACTTTTTTGATGCACGTTTAAATACTATCCGTAAAGAAATAGCTAGAGAGTGTGTTTTATAACTACTTGTAAAAGAGGGATTGGCTGTTGAATTTCGAGCGTTAAATACATATAACATACCTGTTCAAGTATTCATATAATATTATACATTTAGAAATATTTTATTATAGCATGGAAAAGACAAAATCTTTGCCAAAGGAAAAGCCGAAAAATGGTTTTGTCATGTGATTCAGGGAAAAAACGACCACCATCCATATTAGGGCGGGTTGTTGACTCTAGTGTGCACTTATACGCTTTTGTTTTTTTTTTGTCTTCTTATTATTATGATTAATTCGTTAGAAACCAGCCCACCCTCATTCACGTAGTCACATACCTAAGTAGTCTCTTACACGTGACCAAGTATTCCTTGTCTTTGAGAGACAGACAGAGCTCAGAGGCGAAAATTCAATTTCCATCGATGCACTTAATACCATCGTGCGTCCTAACCTAAAGGCGTGTTCGTCGCGTGCCCGGATGCGACACCTATGTAGCCACGAGGAGGATTGGCTGGCGAAGGTACGACAGTGGCGGCTGTGGAGGCGGCGGTGGCAGCATAGGAATCAGTTGCTAAGCCCGTCCAAATTTTCTGGTTGTTTTTAAACACTACGAAGATGATTTTACGCAGCGATGTGATCTACGATGGAGCACACTAGTTGATTAGGTACCGTGATTTGAAGACCTCCAAACTAAAGAAGGTTTGCCATCGGAATAACACATAAGCTATATTTTATCCTGAATTTTCCAAGAGAGCGGGATAAATTGTTAGTAATGACAATGATTTGATTTCTCGACTTATTTAATATACGGACACCTGATTTAAGGTTAGGACAGTAACCAGCCTGTGCTCTGCTGTGATACGGAGAAAAGGCGTAAGATCACATTATTGCCGTAGGAATATATTCTGCTTAATTACTGACTGAGCTGCAGGACTTAAGGATCATTTTTCTTCGCAGCAAACCAAGAATTGTGACCTTTCTCGTATTGGTGGTATTGCTATGGGTATCGATATTATAAAAACACTAGCTGTTGTTTTAATAATATACGTTATTAACAGTTTTTCTCTACCATTATAAATAAAAATAAATAAACACACTTCACGCCTTTTAATCCCAAAGCGGGGTAGGCAGAGGCACTTGCTAAAGCAAATGCCCACTATATGCATGTATTATACACATAAACCTTCCTCAATAATAATTTTATCTATTAATGGAAACCACATCAATTTTTTTTTGCGTAGTTTTAGAGATGGGACGACAAGAAGACAGACAGCGGCATAGCACGTGACTGGTTTACTATGTATTGATGTTCCAACCCAAGCGTATTTTTTCATATCACATTGTAGTTAAGTGGCTATGACAGAATCATAATGCTAAAGTGATGAAATCCGACATTCGGCGCGATGTTTTAATTGTTTTGTGCACAAAAATGGCGTTAGTGAAAGGTGTGATGGTAGAAATGTCTGTGTTTGAAATACGGTCCGACAAAGCCAAAGACTTTTGATAAGTAGAATATTATATTACCGATTTTCTGATAGGAACACTACTCAAATCAGCACTAAGTGCCAAAAATGGCATACAATACAAGCATTTTTGTAAAGCAAAGAAAAACAATATATTTTTCTGGAATCTAGAGCCTATTCAGTGGTGTGCACACCATATAGGCAAAAAGACACTGCCGACCTTTGTATTTTGGTTACCAGGTTAGTTTGGGACCTAATAATAGAGTTATTGCTAGATCGTTTTTTGTTTTACTCACGACATAGGCTAACGAAGGTCCTGTGTTTTGTGGGTGAGTAGATAGGTGACCTGTGTTTAGTAAAGACGAGTTACCTATACATAGGTGTCAATCCTTGGGGATTACTGCCTACCTTGTCGTAAAAGCCAGTGCACGCCACGGAGCCTATTTGTCTCCAATCGGGTGCATTTTTGAGAGTGTGCTACGGAATTGTACAGCCTAATACCCCCATCGCGTTTTAACAACAGAACAACCAGGACAACGCCAAAACCTCATCCATACCAGGTGGACATACGGGAATGGTTTGTGCTAACTTTCTTAGTGCGAACCGCCAGGAAGTGGAATAATTTGCTGGATTCTGTGATTCCTGCGCAGTATAGCATGGAGGTCTTCAAGTCACGGGTTAATAGGTACCTAATGAACAAGTGTGATGAATTAGATCATAACGCTGATTAACATTTGGTGGGGTGATGGTCAAACGCTTGTTTGTAGTGTTAAAAAGCAGCTGATATATGTATAAAGTTTAGATAGTAAAGTTTGCGATAATTCTAAAGAAAACCTCCTGTCCGACAAAATGGCAAAAACTTTGACGATGTTTCATTTGTAACGACTACAAAAGACGACTAAAGACGCGATCAAAGCGAGTGATTTTAAATAACATTTGTATAGGCTTTTGACACTCAATTTGCTCTATTATCCGAAAACATGATCACTCAATCTTAGACTGTTTTGTTATCGCAGTACGGGTGATTTTGCACCGACAGCTTTCTCAGCGTTTTGTTTTTTATTCATGTTTTATAAATACAAATAAATTTAATTCCTAAGAGATGTTCTGCGTTGTAAGTTTCTTAAGGCTTGTCAACAAATACCTGAGGTACTTTCTCGCCAATTTTATTTATCTCGTTACGTGTCTAGACTGTTTATTCAACGATCTTTGATAAAGAGATTCATCTGCAATGATACATAGTAATATCGCGGTGAATTTTAAGACTAAGTACAAAGCAGACTTCGAAAGGTTAGTAAAGCATTTGTCGAGTCTTCATATAATAAGTACATACACGTGAAAATATTTACTTCGCGAAAGTTTCTAAAATGGACGCTTTCACTCCTCTTAAAGTAATTTTCTTAAACAAAGAAAAAACTCATAACGCCGGACGTTTAATCCTGTCTTTTTTTTACAATTCTGTAAATATTATTACTGATCATCTCATTCAGCATTGTATAAACCTTTATGATTTTTTTTTGTAGTCGGTACTCGTACTTCATTAAAATTTGTTCAGAATACGTTAAGAGATTGAATACATGAATATACTGTTTATTTCATAGTATACGTTACATTTATGTAAAACTAGCTTTCCGCTCGCGGTTTCGCCCGCGTGGACAACTATCGGAAAACTTATCATTCCTACGGGAAGTTTCCCTCGGGAATATATTTTTTTTCCGGGATAAAGAGTAGGTACCTTATTATTTAATCCGGACTTCTAACTTTATGTATGCAAAATTTCAAAGCAATCGGTTCAGTAGTTACGGCGTGAAAGCGGAACAAACAAACAAACTCACTTTCCGATTTTTTTATATTATAGTAAGGACTACTATGGATGAATCAGTCAGGACTTTGAGTTTGATATAAGATATAGATTGATGTGACCGTTGTAAGGTATCATTGCAATAGGCAACTTTAGCGCTTATTACAGTTTCTTCCAGTTTAAAGGAAAAAATGAAGTTTTACAGGTCGAGCAACTTAATAAGTAGGGTTCGGTAGCAAGTGTTGTTATATCGTCTAAAATAAGTACTAAAATAACACGTAGGTACATTACCTATTAAGCTTTTTACTACCATTATAAAATATCCTTCGTTGACATTTTTGTAGCACAAATAATGTAACTGTCGATATTAATAGTTAAAACTGGGGATTACGGTGCGAAATTAACCTATTACAGTTATTTGCCGCTCGTGACCACGAAACGTCGAGTAAATTACGATGGTAATATGAATCTTTGGATAATTCTGGTCGTAATACCCGCCATTTAAACTATTAATATAATGTGTAATATACTTATATGCATAATCTAGACGAAACGAAGACATATCAAGTATTCATTTTTAAAATCAACGATATTTTTTTAAACATATTGAACTAGCCTTTGACTACCATCCTACCTGATGTTAAGCAGCGATAGTCTACTACAGAGCACACTTGTTCATTAGGTACCTAATTACCCGCGACTTGAAGACCTTTAGACCGTACTGCGCAGGAAACACAGGCAAGTCATTCCACATCCTTGCGGTTCGCACTATGAAAGTAGACGCAAACAGTTTGGTCCGCGTAAGTAAATAATATCAAAATAGACACATAAAAAGTATCTAGGGATCAAGTACATTTTATAAGATTGCAATTAAGAATATATTTTACAAAACCTGAATTCATTCATAATTTATTCAAAATGTGGTGATATATACAAGCATGGGGAATTAGGTAGGAGACCAATCCAGAAGATTAGATTTGATTTAAATAAATTAGATTTTTTTAGAGCTTAAAATGTTTTTGATCCCTAGACACTTTTGATGTGTGTACTTCCACAACATAAACTCAATCCAACGAAGTATAATTATTGTAGACCTTAGAGATTAACCACATAGATATCAGTGTCAGCCAAGTCGAGCACATATCGAAGCTCGTGTCAACACACACTCCACAATTCACACTTTCTCTCGGCGTTATTTTAAGAAGACAAATTACAGACGGCATCTAGCCAGCCACTTGACGAACAAACCATCAATTAATTTCATTTGACATGTGTACGGATACAACCTTATCAACGGCCGAGATACTTGCAATTTGCTGTTTAAGGAAATTGAACCGTGTCTTGTAAATAATAGAAGTTGTTTTAGAAGATAATACTATTGACGATATCGGAGTAACAAGTGATGCGTGTGGGAATCATTTTCAATTATGCAATGTTGTAAATGATAGGTTCTCTATATCATTCGTATGTAATCGTATCGGAATGCAAACAATATCCTGGTAATGATTGTAATATAAAACTTAGATCATTCATAGTGGCTTTATCTAGATTTAGATGTTATCACAATGGGAAAAGATATTGTTTGATATATTTTTTTTATTAACCTGCTATAATATGCAATTAATGTTAAGAAGAAGAGAAATTTTCTCCCGTGAGATGTTTTGCGTTGTAAGTTTTTGCTTTTGGAAACTACATGCGTATTTATACCGTACAGATTTTTTTTGTATCATGTACTTGAGAATTATGACAAATCATCATCAGCCACATAACGTCCACTGCTGGACGAGGGCGTCCCCCAATGATATCCGTTTTTTGGGAGAAATGCCAATAATCGCCACGCTTGGCAGGCGGGTTTGCGATCCTTGTCCAGTGGTGTTGTGGTTTAACTCACAGAGAGCGGTGCTGCCCGTTCTCTAGAGAATTCCCTTGGTCGCCTCTTACGACTCCCAAGACGGGAAAAGTTGGCACATCAGTGGCGTGCACACCATACAGGCAAAAAGACACTGCCTACCTTAGTATTATGGCTACCCGACCTAATAATAGAGTTATTGCTAGATCTTTTTGTGTTGTACTCACGAAATAGGCTAACAAAGGTCCTGTGTTTTGTGGGTGAGTATATAGGTAGGTACCTATATTTCGTAAAGACAAGTTACCTATACATAGGTGTCAATCCTTGGGTATTGTCTACCTTGTCGTAAAAGCCAGCGCACGCCACTGTGACACATGTATTATTTTCGCTGTCACCACACGGCTAGTGACAGATGAAGATCTAATATATTGCCTACCACTCTGGAAGACAGGCTTGCAGTGTACGTATGTATATCGAGCGGCTTTACAGTAACATCACGAAAATTCTGGAATGCGATTTTGGTACGTGAAAATTTTTGCTTGATTTAATGCGTAATACTAATACGGAAGTATTTGCTTCGCGCTCGAATTGGCGATAGCAGGTAGTAGTTTTATTTATTTATTTATTTACTAGCTGTCTCGGCAAACATTTGTTTTGCCATAGAAAGTCGCCTTTGTACCCCGTGTAT
This sequence comes from Conopomorpha cramerella, assembly GCA_012932125.1. NCBI lineage: Eukaryota > Metazoa > Arthropoda > Insecta > Lepidoptera > Gracillariidae > Conopomorpha > Conopomorpha cramerella. The sequence goes on from SJJU01011199.1 coordinate 9,134, forward strand.
TGGAAGAAATACACCTTTTATACCTTCCCTGGACTACTACGAATAATTCAAGACCAATTTTAGCCAAATCGGTCCAGCCGTTCTCGAGTTTTAGCCAGACTAACGAACAGCAATTCATTTTTATATATAAGATTAAGGTTCACCAACACCAACAGTTGAATTAGTATAAGTATCTTTGTCGATTATGAACACGGTAAAAACCGCTCAACTAGATAGACACTATAGATAGGCATATAGTAGAGAAAGCTATTGACCATATTTAAGAATCGAATATGATGGATGAACATAAAATAGTGACGATGAAAGCATGTCCGTTAACTAAGTTTCCCTCATAAAAATCGCCTCATCAAAACATGATTTAACTTACTTTGTGAAAACATCATTTCCAGCGATATTCGTACGTCGTAAAGGGCAACGCCGTGTATTTCATAACAAAAAAAGTCACCAGTTGGTTTCTTAATTGCCAATAATTCACTTTGGACCACCGCTGCCGTGGTCCGCAACACGCTCGGATGCGCCCGCTCGTCCAATGAAAAACCTCCAAGAATGTTGCCTTTGGACATTCAACCTAAATATGTCCGATAGGCGATAAGGTCCGCCTACATTCTGGACCAGCTGTACAGCCAAATTCACGGGCATACAACACTTATTAACAACCGCTAAAGGTTCATTTTCGAATGGCACACATTTGAGAAGAAGTCGGTAAGATCTTACGCCGAATCATGACCACTTTCCAACGTGTCAATATAAGCTTTCGCTATCTATAGATATTTCGTTTGTTTGCTTTAATTGTTTGAGCATCTTTCTTCGAGAATTTATTTTAGTGCGACGTGACGTATTTTTTAAGCCTATCGTTACGGCTCGTGCGTTTAGCTTAGCTTAGCTATTTCTACAGTTTAAGAGCCTTCTTTATTACTTTTTACCAGTAATTCTGTGACGTATTTTCTTATGTACCTGTTAAAATAATACAAATGGAATAAAATCAGGTGGATACTCAAAACCGGAAATCATGTACGAAAAGATGTAGCGAAAGGGGTAGGTATGTCAGGACCGTGACAGTCAGTGATATGTAATATCTATCCTCTGGGAAACAGACGTGAAGTGTATGTAATCATAATTCAGAGATAAATTAAAAAGAGTCTACACAGACTTATTATCGACTCGTAGAAGGGATTCCTCGTAAGTGTCAAGGGAGGTTGTTAAAAGCTCTATCAGGCCCGTTGGTGTAGTGGTCAGCATGTCTGCTTCTATTCTGTAGGGTGGTGGGTTCGATTCCCACCGCTGACAGGTATTTAGGTCATAAGCTTTTAAGTACTTGTCAGATGTGTCTGGGTGTTTTATTTATAGAAATACGTAAAAAATGTATTTAAGTAAGTATAGTAAGCTCGGGAACCGAACCCGGTTGTTTAGAAAAAAAAAACGGCACTATTTCTATTTAGAGATCGATTCCAAAGGTTTTAAGAAGTAAATGTTTCTATGAGACATGATGTCTGAAATTAATACAATGCATTGTTTTCTTTCACATACTTTCATTTATTTTAAAAGGTGTTGCAAGTGACCACTGTTTTTTAATACAATATTAGAACTTTTTTTTATGAAACAATAAAGTTGTTTTTGTTATTATAATTGATGACATGGTTCCTCAGAACAGAACTTCTTATGTCTTATAGTTTCAGACTTACCCATACTGACCGATGTAAATTAGCCACCCTAGTATTTTATACCCAAAACTACCGACTTATAACATTATCTTTCAATACTTTAAATTTTTTTACGTCGTAGAAGAGTTTAAGCTACTTGTAACCTATACTTGTGTCAAAACTGCAAGAAAATAAATAATTTAAAAAATTATCTTAAAACCAGAAAGTCCTTTTGAAACGAACTTAAACACGAGTGTGGTGCTTAATCTCATGGTTGACATTAATTGACAATATTTAAAATGGCATGTGATTCGTTGAAATGTTTTTAGCATACAACGCAATTGAGTTTCATTAACACTATCAGTGGTAAGATTTATCAAGGGCCCTACAGTGCGAACACGCTTGAGTGGTATTTCGGATTTATATAAGTAACAAGCTGAGCCGGCAAACGATGTTTTGCCAATACACATTGTTGACAATGTTTCTCTGCTGAAAAATGCATGAATTTATTATAATAGAGTCTCAAACATAGTCGCCGCCCGCTGTCTGTTCCTGTATGCTTACTAAGCATTGCTTAGACCTTTAAACTACGCATCAGATTGATTGTTGCGGTTTTCTATAGCGGCTTGGATACTAGTACAATTGGCATCTAAGTGAGAAAATTCAAAGTTTTGTACTTTTTTACTTATAAAAGAAACTACACTGGACACTCCGCGATTTCATACGCTTAGTTTAGTAGTTTGGGCATATGGAGAGAATGGATGAAAGTCGATTGACGAAAGAGATTTATATGGGTGATGTAATGGGCCGGGTGAGTAGAGGTCGCCCCAGAAGGACATATAAGGACCAGATTGGTGATGTCCTGACCGAAGGTGGCGTGAAAAGTACTCGAAACCGGAGGTCGTGTATGAAAAGATGTATGAATGTAGATGAAGCGAAAAGGGTATGTCAGGATCGTGACAAATGGAGATCTGTAGTCTCTGCCTACCCCTCTGGGAGACAGGCGTGAAATGTATGTATGTATGTAGTTTAGTAGTACCTGCATCCCAAATTTGAAACATCTAACTTGAGCCGTTTAGAATTTTCATACAAAATAATTTTCCCGTTTATTCCCGTTCCCGTGGGAATTTCAGGAAATCCTTTCTTAGTGCACCCCTATGGTACTTAAGCTACGTCCGTACCAAATATCAAGTGTCTACGTTTCGCCGTTTGGGCTGTGCGTTAATATGTCAGTCAGTCGTCAGTCAGTCAGTCAGTCAGTCAGTCAACTTTTCCTTTTATGTATTAAGATAAGCAAATGTCAAAACTCAATAAAAGTAAAAAAAATCACTTAAATAATATAAAATGTAATAAATAACTTTAATAACTGAATATTATTTTGATGTTTTATTGACTATTGTGGTTTACTTTGAGTTACTGATTATTCTGACTTGGTCGAATTTCTGATTCTGATTTCTATATTTTGATATAGGTAGGTAAATAAATTGTGAAAAATATCTCTATACAAAATCTCATCTCCGGAGGCAAATATTGTCTATTTTGTATGGAGATGAATTTTTTTTTTCATTTCTCCGCATGGTCGCCATAGTTGTTCATATTGACGAGCCCAACAAACAACGTTTCTAAGACCATTGCTCTATTACACTCTGTATAGGTACGGTAGAATTCAGAAAGACTCCTCTTTTGAATTCGAGTAAAAAATAATAATATGTGTTTAAAAAAAAAAATACACTTCACGCCTTTAATCCCAAAGAGGGGTAGGCAGAGGCACTTGCTAAAGCAAGTACCCACGGTTTACCAAGCGTATTTAACCCAACGTGACAGGGGGTGAGCCCATCGCCGTTATGGGGTTCACACACCTTGTGGTGTGCGGGTTTCATCACGATGTTGTCCTTCACCATACGAGCGTTGCGTTGCGTACATAGGCTCTGAAAAAGAGTCCCATTTGTACACGTCCAGTAGCCGGACTCGAACCCGGGACCTCCCGGTTACAAGTCAAGGGTCCGACCAACTGGACCACAGACGCTGTGTTTAGTATGTACTAAAATGAGTTATGCAGATCGATCATACAAGCATGTGACACCACATGACAATGAAACTGTTCTGGCAATACATATACTAGTTCAAGCATAACGCTGTTCGCAATGTGACTGTAAGACAGCCGTCTGACAAATGAGCCATTCATCGGTTTGGCAACGCCCATTCGTTCATCTAGTTGCCAGAATTGTTTTGATGTAAAAAAACCTTTTCATTTCACTTTAAAAAAAAACTTATTCGTTGACTTATTCCACGTTCTTTGTATGATGTTACGAGATGAAACTAAGGTTGAATAAAAGTGTTTAAAATACACTTTACGCCTTTTAATCCCAAAACGGGATAGGCAGAGGCACTTGCTTAATAAGCAAATGCCCACGGTTCACCGAGCGTATTTAACCCAACGTGACAGGGGGTGAGCACAGTAAAAGTGTTCACTGTACTTAAAACAAGATTTGATAATAATTATATTGACTTTAATTAATTTGATATCAGTGGTCCTAAATCTGATTTAAAAATGTGATATTCGTGGAGGGTGTCGTGATTTTCTTCAATCTTGATTATTTTATAAACTTCCTAGTTTAAAAGAATGCCTGTTACATACACATGTGCTGTAGCTATTTGTCGTATATGATTTGAGTATAATGCGGGTTTTATAGGGACTCCTAGCCAGTTTTAGGGATTAGGTACCAAACAATATACATTTATTCTGAGGTGATCCTTAAAACTGGCTTAGGGGTCTCCTATAGGTAAAGTTTAGTGAAAACGGGCAAAAGTGCATCGCCGATGAACGCTCCAGTTAACATCACAAGCCGTCAATACATGTACCAATACGATCTTAAATAATTGTAGCGATTGGAAAAG
>SJJU01011202.1:0-17976 GCA_012932125.1 Conopomorpha cramerella
ATACTTATCCACTGCTGGACATTGGACTCTCCACTGTTTTCGGCTTCTCGCATCCAGCTTCTGCCAGCCATCTTGCGTATATCATCAGTCCACCTTGCCTGGGGGCGTCCTTCACTCCGTTTGCCGAGACGCGGTCTCCACTCGAGAACTCGTTTGCCCCAACGGTCATCGGTTCTACGGCTAATATGTGTTTTAATGATCATATGAAAATATTTGCTCACGTTTTTTACTTTATACTGTCAACTGTTTCCTTGATTGCACCTGTCATTTGCACGTTACGTTGTATGTATGTACCTATGCAGTTTCCTAGTTTAGACCATACTCATATTAGGTATATGTTGTACCCTGTTTAAAGAAACGCTCACTGACATTATATTAATAGTTTAAACCTTATTGTTATTATTATTTATATTATATAGTTTTGTCTTTGTATTTTTATAGTTTTGTCTTTGGTCAATTTCGCGCCGTAACACCCGGTTTAAACTATTAATATATGTTGTACCTATTATATTACGGGCGTAATTGTATGTGTGTACGTAGCTGCGTATTATCTACAGGTAACACAACATTTGGCACTCTCATTTCGAATTAAGAGTATAAACTTTTGTAAAAAGCTTAAAGAAAACAAGGAACAAACGACTACTACCTAAAAAATCTCCAACTTTATCAATCCGCCTCCATGACAGTGATTTTTTTTAAACACAGTGAACAAGCGGTTAACCACCATCCTATCTGGTGTTAAGCAGCGATGTGGTCTACAATAGAGCACATAATTTGTTAATAATTTGCTTTACATGGCTTGGCTTTAAAAATAATTAATGAAGAGTAACAGTATCACCCATGTTCAAATACTAACGATTTTTCAGCAATAACTATAATTTATTATGAATCTAAATTGACACAGATAGTGCCATGGGGAATAAACTTCTCAACTCCCATGAGAATTCTTTGAACATGAAAAATTCAAACTCAGTGATTGTTCACGTTTGTAAGTTATACAATATCCACAATGTAGTAAATTGGTGTAGGGCAAAGTTTGTAACAGTTCCGCTCGTCCCCACCGAACTTGTGATTGCCTTGTTTGCTCTCACTCGGAGCGATGACGAATAAAACTTCAAGAATTGCCCGACAAGAAATGAAAGAGCACAAAATAGTATTTTCCAAGTCAATATTAGGTATAAATTAAAATTTCGTCACAAAGGATAGATGTTTCGCTGCGGAGGAAAATTTATTTTTGTTCGAATTGTTTATAGGGCATTATTTTTGTTCTAATTTCAAGTTTGCGATTCTTAAACAAGCCCGTACATACATAACATATACACTCGCGTCTATAATCCCTAAAAGGGAGTTAACAAAACCTTAGTGTTACAAGGAGCCTTCGGCCACGTTAAGAATAATAACTTAGTGTTAAGAATGCCAATATGAGTTACAAGTTGCTTGCTCATAGCCGGATTACACCTGAATCTCTAAATCCCATAGTCGGCTTCTACGATATTCGCTACGAAGAAAGGCAGTTGATGCATTCTATTTACATTCAATAAGCATGAAAATTAAGTCCGTGTAATAAGGAAATTAACCTTTTCTCAACAGCAAAGTAACTTCACAATATGTTGTAGAAACTTATTTAGGAAATCTCCTAAAATTCCGTGATAAGCATCAAGTGACTTCTTGTTGCTATTCAAAGTAACATCAAACGTTACAACTTTCTATTCAATGTGCCCCGATTCACTATGCATGTATGTGTGTATACAGAATTTAGTGCGGTTGCTTGGAAACTTTCTACATCCCATTCTTCTGAGACGAAGTTTCGCCAACAATATATTTAGTAGCTTTCCTTTTGTAGGCTTTACGCTTGTGCGTCGCACACCTACCCTACCTACACACAGGAAAATGTTAAAAAAGTAACAACTAACTTTTTTTAACAAGGATTTTTTAAACTCCATCCTGACGTCAGCGACATGATTCTGTGACAAACCGAAATAATGATTAAACCTTTTGAAGTTCACCAAGGTATTATGAGATTGAGGTCACCCTTCATTCACCTAACAATTGGACAGGGGCAGAATTCATAACCGCACAAAGGGTTAAATGCTTGTATTCCGTCGCCGCCGTAGCCTACGTCTACTCTATTGTTTTGATCGGCAGTATCGTGCCAGAAATATCTATTGTAACATACAATATCGCCGCTGTAATGAAAAATACTCGTTTGAGGCCCCCGAATAAAATGATTTTATAGAATGGTCCGTTTACATAGATGGTTAGCCTATTTATCACGTAGAATAATAAGTAGTTAGGTACGTACCGCGCGAGCTATGGAGCTTCAACTCGAAGCGAAGTTCGTTGACCAAGACAGATTAACAATCTTGAATAACTTTGTCAGATAATGTTGGCAGAAGATACTGTCAGATTTCTTAAAACAAATCTATATATATTATAAGATGTTAAATGTCAATAATAAGAGACGCTCATATAATAAAACCCGCATACGATGTATGAGAACCCTACAATAGCGATGGGGTCACCCCACCACGTTGGGTTAAATACACTTAATGAACTGTACGTAATAGCTTGTCTAATACCTCTCCTTGGCATTAAAAAGCGTGAAGTGAAGATGATATAACTATTTAATATGAATAACCCCCTTGATCTATACATATATTGAAATAAATATAGCTGGTCTCGGTATTTTTATTCATACCCAAAAGACAAACGTTTATACTAGAAAGTTTATTTTATACATTGTGAACAGGCGTTTCCACCATCCTGCGAAGTTAAGCAGCGATTTGAACTACGATAGAGAATATGTTCATTACGTACCTATTCACCCATTTTAAAATCACAATGATGTCATGAAAAATCAAGCCAAATCTTCTTTAAACGAAGACACTTAAATTTACATTCTTGCAATATCTTACTAACAGACGTCAAGTACCCAACTCGAAAGTGCATAGTGTGTAATAAATAACTTTGTATTCCAAGACTCGCTCCCACAGCAAGGTAATTCATACCTCAGCTCTCTGTAGTGCCTAATGCGTCGGTAATGGGCCATAACAGAGAGCTGGCAATGTATGAGCGGCCCGAGGACACCTTCCGGGAACAGTCGGAGCCAGTTAATGTATCAACAACTTTATTCTGTATGAGAGAAAATGTTCTAAGAGACACATGCAAGAAGTGGCGAACATGACTGTAATTTAGTGTGCGAATTGTAGCAAAAGAAATTACTAGCTGATCCATCAATTAATGATTAATAGTGTAGTAATATAGATTACGAATAGTGGTTATCTGCTATTATATGCATATATTTATACATATAAAGAAGTGAATGGCCTCAAGAATCACTTTAACTACTAAAGAATCCGGATAAAAACCTTTGGTATCCGAATGGTAACTAACATTACTTTATGAAGCTCGAGCAGAACTTTATGAAGCTTTATTTATTCAAATGTAGCAACCAAAATGTCGTAAGAGGTTGTGCTGTGAAAAACAATAAAGAATTAAATGTTTCGTATCAGTAAGTAGTAAAAGTAGTAGAAAAATGAATGAAATATGAATTTTAAGATTTTAAAGAGAAGATATGCCATACACTTGCCATACCGGAAGTAAAACGGTCCGTTGTTGGATATTAGAACGAAATAATTCGAAACTCTTACTGAATAAGTTACAAAATTTTAGACTAACAAAATACCAAGCTTAAGTTTTGTAAGTACCTACTATATTTTATTTTTGAACCGTTAATAACGTCGAAACCAATGGGCCGCAAACTTTGAGATTCCGCAGAACAGAGACCACATTTGTTGTAACATTCCAAGAACATGTAGAGCCTCTCTCTCTTTAATATAATAGTGTAATAAGCTCTGATTGGAGCAACAATGACAACCAGCTCGGTTCTCCCCTGGACAAAACCCGACTCTGCGTTAGCGATACGAAGCGTTCGAACTATTGTAGATTTATTGCCCACTCGATATTGTTTAAGCCGCGTAGTTAGGATAGCGTCGCTTGTGTTCGCCAATCAACAACCGCCAACAGCAAACGGTTGCCCAATCAAATGTCTGATCCATCTGTACAATCTAATCAAAAGACGAGACAGCTCACACTACACTGGCCGTAATAGGCACACTGTTGTTTCAGTGCCTGTGGATATCTCTAGATGGTTTCAGACTACTGAAGTTTCGCTGATAAGTTGCTCTGAATGCTGCAGTTCTAGTTAATGTGCAAATATTCACAAGAAACTTTGGAAGTGAAAAGTAAATTGCGCAGCGCTCGGTTATTGTAATTTTAATAGTGACAATAAAGAACATAACTTTAAATTATTTTGTTTGTTCGATACTCTGTGAACCTTTGCTTGTTGAATTTTCTCGTTTGGACTTTGATTAATGTTTTGTTGTAATAAACAACAAAACTTTTTTTATACTACTATAAGAACTAAAAAGAATAACAACATAAATTTGGCTCATTAGTATTCAACGAGTTTACAATAATAAATATAATTAGCGAGGGATAGAAACCGTGTAATTTCCCCCGCGAACATCATGACTATGAAACAATACGTTCAGATATTTGCGAAATATCCTAAATTGATTTGTCACAGAATGCGGTTCACCACACACTGGGTAGTTGGGACGTGCATCAACTGCAACAATGCAGGGAAATTGGTTTTTCTGCGTTAGCGCAGTCCCGCGGGGCGGTGGTGGTGGCGGCGGCGGCGGCGGCGGCGGCGGGGGCTGATTGATGAATTTGCAAAACGTGTCATCGAAGCGTACCTGCATGTAACGTAGCACTAATTTTGTTATTTAATAAAATGTCCACGCACATTCCAAATACAATGGTTATTGGATAGCCGAAACATCGTATAGATACTATACGTGTTGATTAATGAGGAAAACAGCTAAAATAAATCTACTTTCGATGATTCAAAATGACGTATATATTTATACTTAATGATTCCCGTGCAAGGTCCGTTCGTCAGTGATCGCGCCTTCTTAGCTACGAAATCGTAGTATCTGCTACGGCGTAGCAATTTTTTCCAAAGAAAATTAGCAATCACATAAGTGTCGCGACACAGATACCTCTTCTCCGCTTCCGCTTAGCATTTATTAGATGCGTCCTGATTACCAATATAGAAGAACAAGTCATACACTATTTAACTTGACTGATACTTACCCCATGTCCGGGTTAAGCTAAGGTTATTAATAATTGCCGATTAGATGTACAAAGAATAAAACTTGGGTAAACAGAGCTTAAAAAGATATTAAAAAGTATAGAAGAACAAGTCATACACTATTTAACTTGACTGATACTTACCCCATGTCCGGGTTAAGCTAAGGTTATTAATAATTGCCGATCAGATGTACAAAGAATAAAACTTGGGTAAACAGAGCTTAAAAAGATATTAAAAAGTTAAAAAGATATTTCAAAGCACTGCCCTCTACTCATCCCCCATTAAGATACTAGTTTCCGCTATAAGAAAAGGAACCACCCAATGTTCTTGCTCCTTTAAAATTTTATACAATACCTGTTTTCTCCGCCGTTATTTTACAAAAATTCTTCTCACTATTTCATTACAGAGCACCAGAGGGCATGCTCTTTAATAAAGAAGTTTCCTTCGTGTAAAATCTCTTTAAATTTATTCTCGCCGAGTTAATAAGTAGGTACGTCACTGGAATAACGCCACAAAATGAAAGTTACCAGAACCCTACTTAATATAACTTAGTGTTCGTTATAAATTAAATGTTCGTTCGGGAGTCCGCTGGGCAGTAGTTGCTGTGATTATTACCCCTGCGTAGGTTTCAAAAACTTGATAATATCAATACATAGTATAAAACAAAGTCGCCTGGTGCTGTCTATCCCTATACATGTTTAGCTCTTTAAAATTATGCAACGGATTTTGATGTGGTTTTATTTAGCAGATAGAGTGGTTCTCGACGAAGATTTATATGTATATAATACTCGTAGCAGAGTAAATTTGTTCATACTATATATTGGCCAAACAACGTTTACTGGGTCAACTAGTAGTAGGATAATATCGAAAAGCACTTTCTGGTTATAGTATCATGCAACAACAGTTTATTTGATTTGGCTTGTGTAGCTATTACCGGCTATTATTGCCTGTTGAAAATGGCTTACCTATCCTAATGGATACTACTAATATTACTACTAATACTAAACGCGATAGTTTGAATGGTCTTTGGAAGTCTGTTACTCTTTCATTCAAAAATTACTGTACGGTTTTCAATGAACATATCAAATAACTTTAGATATTTCCCTGTAAATCTTTAGGTAGAATATCTACTACCTTTCTGTACCACAAATTGATAGTAGCATCCGAAATAACCCGCTAAGCTCAATCAGTAATTAAGCTATACATCAGGTGTCCAATGTTGAAACCCTTATAAAACCCTTTAAGTAAGCACTTAAGCTCTTGACTTAATCCCTTATATCTCAGCAAGGATATAAAGTTAACATGTAAAACACAACGTTGTAAATTTAAGAGCGACATTAAATTATGACAAGTTGCAGTCATTAAAATTGTTACAGCCCTAACCAGTTCGCGGAAATTAATTACCTATGACTACAATTTACGACCGAAGTACCCGATTAAACCCTTCGTGCACAAAATTACGGTCACGCCTATGTTAAAGAATTTAAAGTTATTTCACAAAGAATTGTTACGCCTTATCTACTTTTAATATCGAGCCTCGACCAATTGCAATGCTCACTTCCATACGTAGGGTCCAGAAGAATAAAAACGACGGCAGGACTTTATCGACTGTACAGGATCATGGGCAGAGAACGTTTCGATCCTTCGTCCACTTGGTTTAAGATGGTGGACTAGATGGTCAAGCCGCCAGATTGACTCTAATATTGGGGTAATATGGATTCCGCCAACGGGCTAGCGGGAACAACGGCGGAGTATGTGGAACTCGCCCCCACTAAACCCCCACGATAACCACTCACGTTATTGCCTAAAACGTCGAGACAACAAACGAGGACAAAAGCATCACGCCTCGGTTGTAACAAACCACTTTAGAAAAGGTCACCCATCAAATATATATTGATATACATACCTAGGTAGATATATTGCAGGCAGGTTACATACGTATAGTTTTAAGTGCTATTTCATTTTTTTTTACTTGTCATACGTGTTTGTGCTGTAATTTTATGCCGAAATAAATATATAATTAAAGTTAAATAAATATCCATGTCAAGTGATGCTCAACATCAATACAATAACTTCCAATCACTGAAACGGATACGGTTGGATAGTTTCGCTTCAACAAAATTAGTTGATCAAATTAAACCCCTTAATTGACACTGTCTGTGTGTCCGCCACCTAGATACAAATCCAACTGCCTGTATTTTCAATTTCCTTTTGATTGGAAAATGATACTGAACGAGCAGTACGCCCGGCTAGACCTAGTTTGCACAATAAACAATAACAAAACAACTGTTTACTAAGCCTGTTAACTGATCCCGTAGTAAAATGCCTTAGGAGGTACTTAGAGCGGCTTAAGTCTGAGCACGAATGCAACTTAAGCCGGTAGTTGTTGAACAATTAGCTGCCGACAACGGCTTGTAATCGTGTTTAGTTGTGGGATGCGGTTCAATGAGGCTCTATCAAACTAGCATCGTACCACAATATGTGACGATCTAGTATGTCTATTCAATAATCAGGCTTATGCAGAAAGGATGTGAGGAAACCCGCAAGTTATAAAGTACGCAGGTCTACCCTTAATAAGATTATATCGGCGACAGAACCACTTAAAATCACGTGTTGAAAATTTTCATGACTTCTTCTACAATGGTAATATTTGGCAAAAAATACAAGGTAATATAATAATACTTAGTTAATTATGTCTCTAGTAAATAAGAAAAAGATACATATTTTACGCTATGTAAATGCGGTCAAAAATGTTGGAGTCATTTTGCGGAGTCGGGTCAGCCAGTAATTTAACTTGAAGCGAAAGTATGCAGGATGGAGTCTGTAATACAAGCAAAAAAATCTAGTGTACATTATTACAACCCCTTTAAGTTAGTCCGATGTGGTCCGGATACTTCAAATTACGACCCAAAATCAATGTAAGAAAAATTGCTATATTAGCGTGATTTGTCAGTGAGAGTTTTAAAGAGAAAGGAACGTGCATTACCTGTGTGATAAATTTTGATAAGGAAATCCTTTTTTTAGATCGATTTTGAACGCCTAATACACTAGGTTAAGAATAGTGATAACTGAAATGAAAAAAGTTTTCGCCCCTGTTGCAGGCCCCACCCTGTATAAAGGATTTTGTGTGTGGTGCGTTTTGAATGAGCATTTACCCACTATTTTCACTACGTCATGACTTATACAAACAATAGTTACATCCATCCCTCGCCGAGATCGTTTATTTCAAAACATTTCTCTCTGACCGCAACGCAATGCTATTAGAGGTCAGCATTGATGTAGGTCGGGTGAAAGGGATTGGCGATCCATTTCACGGAAGAATTTCCTTGTCATTGTGAAATTTCCGAAAATTTTCTCAATCGTTTCTTAATTAAATAATGAGATGACTGATGATTAAAGAAAATGAGAAACAATGAGAATTAGAAATAGGTATCTCGTAAGCCGAACCTATACTGTCTTACTAAGTGATAATTTAATTAATAGTATAATAAAAATTTCATTTATAAATTACAGCTGGCTCAGCATGTGCTGCGGCTCGCACACTCAGCTCTGATTTTAATGTTTTACCCGTGCCAGAGATGACGTACCTCACGTCAAAAGTGACACCATCAAACAAAACCAAGTTTATTGCGTCAGATGGGGTAAGGGAAACTGTGAGGCAACAAAAAAATAAACACTTACTAAAATAAGAACCAAACAGTAATCTTTGCTAATTAATAATTTTAGGTCACCCTTTACAAAACGAATTTAGTGAAAGACAAAGGTCTCCTAAGTCTCTTGTATTTTGAAACTTTCATCAAGCACATATCTTGCTCTAACCGTATTTGTGTAAAAGAGACAAACTCTGCTCAAGCTACACTTTGATTCCTGATTTATTATTTCTGAATACAGGGCTTAGAGTTTTGTTCCGGGATAGTTAAGTATTTAACGTAAAATGATAGGACTTTAAAAGTAAGTAACCTAAAGTAAGAAACTTCTCCAGATTCTGAATAAATCTAAAAAAATAATCTAAGAAATAATCGCGTGGAACGTAAAAAAATTACATCAGGTATACGAGGGTCATGCCAAAAGAAATTAGACACTCAAAAGATGTCGACTTTATTCTTTATTACAGCTATCTATTTTTTCGAAGTTGTCACACTTTTCCATCCGTCTAAACCACTTAGAAAATACCGATGACCACTCACTCTTCTTTAGACACCTCAGAAATTTCATAATTATATGCAGCCAGGGCATCTTCTTTGTTCTCAAATCGCCTTCCTTTTAATTTTTCTTTAATTTTGGGAAATAAGTAAGTATATCGTATACATTTTTTTTCTCGCCAGCGTCGAATTTATCTATCATAAATTTGCACCAATCCACGCGGCGGTCTTTTTGCAAATCTGTGAGTTTGTGCGGCACCCATCTTGAGCTACGCTTATGAAGGGACAGATTATTATTAATTATAGTTTGCAATGCTGCTGATCCAATACCCAGTTCATGCTTGAGCTCTGTAATTCGTCGGTTCGCACGAACATTTTTTTCCACAGCCTGTACATCGTTGGCTTCCAGTCTTCGCCTCATCTTCAAAGGTCTCTTGTCCCCGTCAAATCAGCAAACCATGAAATTCAGCAAATCAATTTAAAACAGTTGCACGTGAACAAGCAGACTCGCCAAAATATGAAACTAAAAGTACAAAACACTCTTGAGGTTTTAAACCGTTTTTAAAATCATAACACGAAAATCACGTCGAGTGAGCTCCATTGTTGCGAAAATTTACCTCCAAAATTACCCAGAAAAAAAATAATTAAAAAAGGAATCCTAACATTTTTTTAGTGTTCCATATTTGAATTTATAAGCAAATAATCTACCTTTACAATGGTGTATAACTGGCCAGTATCGATCAAATTATGACCCTCGAATTTCTGCAAGTACAAGGCGTAAAAAGTAACCTAAGGAATATCCGAAATCCGAAAAGCACACGAATAAGTGCGTGATGTGCTGTCCACCTAGACCTCAGTTTTTGTCCATGTAAACCCCAACTTTGGAGCTAAAAGTGACCTAAGATGTTTCATGTGTTTGTTTACCCCATTACATATTTAAAACTTGAGTCTATGTAAGTACCTATGTAGGCAGGTTTGTAGTTATATATGTACTTATTTAAAAATTCCCCCAGCAAAAAAGAATTGTTAATAAGACATAATCATAAAAACGTCAACGGCCATAATTTATACAATATAATAGTATAGTTGGTAAGACAGTTATTATTTTTCACCCATGAATAACATTATTCCGCCCTCCTCTAAAGCGACGACGTCATGTGAAAACGGCACATTATGTAAATGAGTATAGGAGACGAACATACAGGAATTCAATAAATATTTGTAACATTATTCTTTTGGCGGAAAAGCCTCACGTTTACGCTCTAATTTTAGTCTAATGGGGTAACATGCCCAACTATCAAAATAATCACGATTCTGCATATTTTCCATGTCTGTAGGCCTAGCTCGCACGTCAAGCTAAACACGGCACAATATAAATACGCGCTGTGATTGGCTGTTATGAAACTATTAACATTTTCGTGGACCCTCAAATTAAGACAATATTTTATTTTAAGAACACAATGAACAAGCGTTTGGCCACCATCCTACCTGATGTTAAGCAGCGATGGTTTACGACGGAGCATACTTGTTCATTGGGTACCCTATTTACCTATGTATTGAAGACCTCCACACTGCTGTGCGCAGGAAACGTAATAACAATAGACATTTTATTTCTTAAAAGTGGACGCCCCGCGGTTCCCTCCGCGTAGTTTCGGTATTTCATACAAATTATAACACCTATTTAGTGACGCGTCATGATAAAAAGTAGCCTATGTCCTTCCTCAGGCTCTAAACTATCTGTGTACCAAATTTAATTTAAATCGGTTCCGGGACGTGAAAGCGAGACAGACAGAGTTACTTTCAATCTTCTATACTTAATCCTATGAAAAATCTAAACCGCTCAAGTTAGATGCTTGAAATATAGTATGCAGGTACTACTAAACTACGCGAATGAAATCGCGGGGCGTCCACTAGTTTATAATATTAGTTTAGATCACGTCGACGGGCGGGTTATGTCCCCGAAAGTATTAATGCGATGTCACTGGTTTCAATCGCAAAGCCATATACCTGTCTTGTCATTTCTTTCTAGGAACTTTGCTAGTGGAGCTGATGTTAAAAAAATAAACAGACAATTTGTTAATTCAATTAAAAAGATAAATTGTTAATTTTTCGCACCGTAAATACCTACTTACAATTTCATAACAATGGAAAAATACAGCCATGGTACAAACCCACACGTAATTGTGCAAAAGAAATAAGAATCAGAAATTTTATTAAAAATGTTGCCCACGAAGTGAAAACCTTTTCAGTCAGTATAAAAAAAATCGTTCATTATCCTATCAAAAGCCTTTCATCAGCCTACAAACCAATAAAATATTATGAAAAAAAAGCGCCTATTGTTTCAGAACATGATGGGGCCCATTGTTGCAGGCGGACGGGTGGCGATTTTTATGAAATTAAATTCTGTAAATAAAATCCGATAATGTAAACGTCAATAGCAGGCTGGTATAGCGGGCACTTAGACAATGGGCGCGAAGTTGGGGCCGCGTCACCCGCGCCGGAACCCGCCGGAACTCTCGTCTGCCGGCGGAAGCCCGCGAGGTTCCTGCAGCCTGCACGCCCCGAACTATGCCGTACCGCCATGAAAACACGGACCTTTTTATATGGCATTGGGTATCGAGGACGGGGAATGATTATTTCCTTTTCCAAGACTGTTGTTGGTACAGAAACATAATCGAGAATATCATACATGAAGTATAATATAATACACCATATACATATATAGTTCATTTTGAAGTCGACTGTGTACACTGCGACTCAAGTTTCCTACTGTGAACCGTACAATAAAATTGTATTCAAATAATTGTCTCAGTTTATATATAACATTATGAGCTTTTAATTACCTGTGTAATTATCTACTTATAAGTATAGCCATGTCTATCTCACCTTCAAGATGGAGGCAAAGATTCGGTATTGCGTATTGTTTTCTAAAGTAAGTAGGAACTTCTCGCCTAAGTTTTAAGTGTCAGATTTTCAAATGAGTTTTCATGTATTAAGTACGAAAATCTTCGAAGTAATTTAATTGAGGAGACAAATTTGAAGACACGTAATATGTTTCCTGAAGCCAACTCACATCGCGCACCTGTGTATGTGAATCACCAATATGAAATTCGGCTTTATAAGAATTTATTGGTGTGTTCAGAATGAAAACTCATTGAAGATCTTTGTGAATAAAGGCGCAAAGGAAAGAGGCGAACGTAGCGGGGTATTTGGATGAGAAAGGAGTGTACGTGGCAAAAATCAGAATGTTAAGATGGACGTCCGATGTGACTGGAATGAGCAAGATGAGGGAAAGTCTCCAAGGTACCAAACAAAGACAAAAAAAACATGCAAACTTGAAAATCAAAAGCTCTTAGGATATTTCACATGATGGTGATGTGGAAAATATTTGCCATAAATTCTTTTATGTCAAATATTCATAGACATTTTCTCAGTAACGCTTGAAGTAACCAAGTCTTCTATTACCGACAGTATACTTATAGATATAATATAAAATAAAAATAAAATAAAAATAATAAGTATTATAAGTTATAAGTATTACTATAACAAACTGCACCTCCCTCTACCATATTGCCTATGATAATTACAACTTCATAATTCCACTCGTTAATCAGAAAGAACTTTAAAAAGAAACAATATCAAATATTTTTGCACTAGGTTCACCCTTTGTCTACCGATGAGTCTCTTTTAGACCAAATCATGAAACTACCGTAAAATTTGGTAGTGTGTACTCTGTGACGACGATTGGTCCACCAATATTGTAAATTATCCAAATACTTATTATATAAACTTAAATGAGCTTGCTGAAATTGGTACCCATATGCGTTAGTTATTCATTGTATTTTATAAGCAATGCCAAGTTAATAGAAGGAATTTAATAATGTATGAGGAATCAAAAAAGGGAGAGAGAGGTCAAAGAGTGTTTAGATTCAGTGTCAAGAACGACATGATCCCAGTAAAATCTTTATGTATGACGGTGAAATCCGATACATAGAGAAAACAAAGTGTACAGTCAGGGACAGTGAAACACATCAACAATCGGACTCGTGCTTGGCTGGTTTTTAATTTTGTACGAAAATATTTATCACCCAGCAAACATGTACTGAGGTTGTACCTAAGGTAGGTCGGTAACGGGCGAAGGTAATATCATAGGCAATGTGATAATGATTTGCAGATCCATAACTTCGTATATTTCACAGCTTACTTACATATAGCTGTGAAATATCCATACCTCTGTGTATGTGTGTGAAATATCATATCTGTACCTCTAGCTGTGAAATATCCATACCTCTGTGTATGTGTGTGAAATATTATATCTGTACCTCTAGCTGTGAAATATCCATTTTTGTTCTAAGTAATCAAATACCTAGCTGCAATAGTTCTTTATGTAACTTATTACGAGTATAAGATAAAAACTTAATCACAACAAAGCAAAAGTAAATCGCGCACCGACGCTGTGTAAGCACTGCCCTGTGATTGATAAATGAATATTTTATAATGTGAAGTTGCCCATAAAGCTGGTTCATTCGTATTTTACTGCACAATAAATTGGATTCAGTTAATTTGCTCCATTTCATAGTCTAATTTATTTGTACTTACTTTGAGTTCGCTGCAGCGTAGACTATACAAAGTTAATTTTTTATCAAGAGAAAGTTGTGTTACAATCTAGGTCCTTCCATTTCACTTCATAAAATATTTTTATTCCATTAAAAGTTTAAACCGGGTATTACGGCGCAAAAATTAACTAAAGGTATGCAGCTCATGAAGACGGCACATGTTAGTGTGTCGAAACGTCGGGCAAACAACGAAGGTAAGCTGAATGCTTATCTTTGGCTACCTGGTTTAAACTTTTAATGTTGCGCGATTCTTAAAAGAATATTTTTTTCCTACAGATATCTCACGCCTATTTAATCAAATCGAGGTAAACAGAGACACTTTTTACACTTATAACTATCATGTTCAACCAGTGGCGTGCACTGGCTTTTACGACTAGGTAGGCAGTAATCCCCAAGGATTGACACCTATTTATAGGTAACTTGTCTTTACGAAATATTGGTACCTACCTATCAACTCACCCACAAAACTCAGTACCGTCGTTAGCCTATGTCGTGAGTACAACAAAAAAGGATCTAACAATAACTCTATTATTAGGTTGGGTAACCAAGATACTAAGGTAGGCAGTGTCTTTTAGCGTATATAATGTGCACGCCACTGCATGTGCTCAACCATTTACGTAGAGCACGCTTAGCTAGAACTCGGCCCTTCAGTCTTTAAGCGACGTTTAATTTAATCAAAAAACGCTTGAAGAGGTCGTTGACTGTACCGACAGTGTGAGTTCATTAGTTAGCTCCGACACAAAAGCTGGGGTCCTGAAAACGAAGCAGCCGGCGCACGACATTCCCATTTCATTATAACGAAAAAAAAACTTTTTAGACAACCCCCGACAAGTTGTATGCTCGGGGACAACAGCGCAGCATGTGTAGCAAAAATTTTATAAAACTTCTCAACACTATTCCAGTACCTAACTTCAGTCGTGTTCACAGAAAAACAATTTTTCTAGAAACCAGAGATGTTATTTTTTTTTTTTGTTGGAATAATATTAAAAACTTGCTCATCGTAATTTGCAAGAATTAATTTCACAACTTTTATTTCAAGTTACTTTGAAAGCGTGCTTACTTCTGTAAGTGGGTGTACGTTTCTGAATCTCAATCGACGAAGCTAGCGAGAGTAGCAACCCACCTGATATGGTTTAAGATAAATGGTGCCCTAGGGAGAACTAAGTATATAGTAGATGGAAGCGAGTACCCGTATAAAGAGAACAGCCCTTTTTCATCACACTCCTCGCACTAAAAGAGACTTTACTGTATTTTATAGAATAGGCTCGATTTCTCACTTTGTAGTACGCACAAAGTGAAACAAAACTGACTTTTGAATATGTTATTATTGTTCTATTTAGGTACTTATCTAATTAACAGGAAGAACAAGATTTGCATATACATTTCTTTATCCTTGCGCTGACACTGAACGGATGTATACGGACGTACTGTAATCGTGCTGTTCCAGTTAAACTGACGATCTGTCTGTGATATCTCCGTTATTATAAGATTTGTAATCAAAGCCATTTATTTTGTAACATACTAAACATTTAATTCTATAAATACACATCGGATCCATCCTGAATCCTTTTAAATATTTGTATCACACATATTAAAAAGTCATTGCAATATTATTATAAATGAAATTCAACTCTACTCCTAAACAAAACCGTTCCGAAAATCTAATTTTTAACAAAAAATATTTGAAGTTTAACCATCTACAACATTTAGATAAGGGTGTGTCAACAGTTAAAAATCGTTATTATATTTTGTTACACGTTGTGTCTCACGTCGTCTAGAGATATCACCTCAAGCGACCACTGGGAGGCAGTTCAAGCAAATTGCTCTCAATAAGTATCTCCAATTGTGTCACAGCCGCCCGGCAAGACGCGCCACTAAGGGCGTGTACAGAAAGGAAACAGGTAATATTATATATTTGATTCGCGATGTCCCATGCAGGCGTAATTATGTAGATACTGAGTACCCGAAACCGGCGAGTAATGATGCGTAAGAGGTCAAAGAGTTTTGCAATAATCGTGAAAAGTGTTGGTCCTTGATCTCTCTGCCTTGGTAACTGGGAAACTAGGGTGACGTTAGTGTATTCTGTCTGCGCCGATTGAATTTATATAGGCACACTACTGGACTCGACAGACGTCCTTTTTTTTCTTTTCTTTTTACATGGGTGAATCCTCATGGACGCCCCGTCGCCATGGGGACAGCGGACGGGATAGTGTCGGACTCGTACCGACTAAACCCCCATGATGACCTCCGTGTCGCAAGCAGGGCGGGTCCCGGGAGTGCCCGAAGGAATTGCATCAGGACCCGGGCAAGCGATCGGTCCTGTCGGACTCCGGCTCGGGGCAGACGGTGGTGTGTCTGCCCCAGCGACCTCCTCCACCGGCGGCAGTTACCAAGCCGGGTATAGGGTAATCGCCGCAATAGGGTAATCGCCGCCCACCAAAGAGGGGGACAAGGCGGGAACCCATAGACGTTGTCCTGTCCTAACTACTAATATGAATATAAAATTAGTATAACCTCCAGGGTGGCCTGTGCCCAGCAGTGGATGTCACGAAATATAAACTATCCTATCTCTCAAATTGGACGAAATTACATATAAATGGCTTGTGAATATCGGTAGCCTTGGTGAAGAGTTCATTGGGAACAAACATCATGACACTGGATTTTTTTAAATTTATATTAATCGTCGGTGTTTACCAGCTATCTTTCTGTATACGTCCTAAAGCAAGCGGTCTTCGCCAACTAAGGTGATATCGGAAAATATATTTAAACGATATCCTGTCTGATGCATGCTTTATCGTTTGGAAAACGCTCGACGACGTGTACAGTTTCGGAGGTATTTGATATTTATTACTGTGTATGAAAATTCCATGTGGGCATATTATTTACCTAGCCGTTGTTGTTATTTGTAAAAAGGAAGTAAGTAGGTAAGTTTAATATACATTGAAAGACCTAATATTATGCTCTATTGATCTCGTATCACGAGAGAGAAAGTATGTCTAACTATTATAAACGCAAACGTTTGATCGGGTGGATAGATTTTTAAGGACTCTTTCATGCAAAAATATTGAACGGATTTTAAAAAATAAATATAAATAAATATCACAGGTATACACAAAAAATGGTTCATTTAGTTACTAAATAAAGCTGGTCTTGAAAAAGAATAGAATTAAAAACTATTATTATTAGAAACCTAGGTATTCACCATTTATTAATCCATGAATGGTTTTGTGCCACAGATCCTTTTGTCGGATAATGTATTTTGTCCATGTACCTACCGATATTTCATCCTGGAAGCTGGAACCAAAAAACGCAAATCTCACGATCATGAAAAAAGCTATCTACCTATTTTAAAAGCACGTTCTAATTTTCACAAACCTGTCGTGTTCATAACAGCAGCACTCAGGATCCGTCACCGTCGAAACCAACAAGTCAATGTCGACCTATACAATTATTTTAAGCTGACCCTTCCAACCATAGAACCTCTATAGCAAATTAAGAACATTGTATTCTGGCAATTTCCAAGGTCTCGTGTCCCAAGAGGGAAGGTAGGTGAGGCGAAATGTCTAATCTATGCAAATACCTCAGGTAGTTGACGTCTCATCCCGTCGAGACTAACAAGCCGGTCGTTATGTCCGGACCACCTGGCTGAAAAAAAAAAGAAGGAAAATGAAGAAACAACCCGAAAGATGTAAAGTTGACAGCGGCAGAGAGGTACTTGTAAATGTAGGCAGTAAGTAGACCCCACGTTTGCGGGATGAAACTGTAGGTACCTACGGTCGGAAGTCAGTTTTGATAAAAGTCCTGTGGCACTGAAATATTAATAAACTAGTGTTACAGAGAAATAAATAAACTAGATGTTGTTACAAGTAAAAACTGACATTCCGATGAGTTTCAGCTGTAGGGTAGGTCAGATTGTTGGACTGTATGTAGGTAGGTAGGTAGGTACATATGTATTTATAAGCAAAAATATTAAATTGCCTTTGTGGTAGGTATACAAGTTCTTAACAACTTGTAAATGTCGCAAAGTCGGATCTGCACTGACTAAACCAGGTCTCTCCCC
>SJJU01011203.1:0-11687 GCA_012932125.1 Conopomorpha cramerella
ATAGAATGAATAACAAATAAACAAACATACTGCTGCATTTCCTATCTAGTACGCTTTCTTTTTTAAAATATTGCACAATATCCGCTCATCTCGGAGAAATGCGTCTCCGGTACCATCATGCTAAACTGCTCCCCGCATTTGGTCTAGCGACGAAGGAAACCTTAAGCTCACAAAGCTTCGTATTCATAGTGCATACTTAACTGGGAGTTTGCAACATTTTGCATCGGACGACAACTGTCAGTAAAACAACTTTGTAACCACAGCATAAAAGTGAACGAGAGTATTTTGTATTTACTGGATATCCGAACTACGAAATGTAGGGTATATTTTGTGGAAAGTTTACTTGAAAAATGCTTGGGAGAAAATCCATAAGGTAATTTTTGACAGATTTTCGTTCCTATATCTATCATGGAAATCTGTGAAACCAATATTTTAAGTTTTATTAGTTAACTTACAGTAAAAGTATAGCCAACTCTTACGGGGGTAGGTAACGATTACAGTACAGCACTAAAGTACTTCATCATCATCATTAGCTCATATTTGTCCACTAAAGTACTTCAATAGTATAAAACAAAGTCGCTTTCCGTTGTCTGTGTCTGCTAAGAATTTTTATACGTTCTTTTGTAATAGATTGTGTGATTCATGACGAAGGGTTCTATGTATAATACAGTAGAGAAATACAGAGAACTCGCGTGAACACAGGGCGGGTCGTTAGTTATTAATATTTCGAATTGAAGCTTAAAAAAGCTCCTTTTTCATCATGCTATTGGTCTGATCAATGAAGCTTCAGTGAGGCTTCTCTTTACCGACGTTTCAAATTACACTCGCTTTATAAATCCCTTGGGATAAAACAGGAACAGCGTTGCCTGCTCGTGAAAGCGAAACCTAGATATAACGCTATGAATTACATAGAGATTATTAATTCTCTTGTAACTCGTTCTTGATTTATAAATAGTGTAACTAACACGACTTTATTTTATATATATGCTAGTGGACGCCCCGCAACTTTAATATAATACTACCCCGCAACCGCAATAACACCCTCTATATAGTGGCACGTCCAGCACGTCAGAAAAAAACGTATCCTATGTCCATCTCCTGGTTCTAAGCTTCCTCGCCACTAATTTTCAACCAAATCGGATCAGTCGTTCTTGAGTTATAAACAGTGTAACTAACACGACTTTCTTTTATATATAAAGATATATAGATTATAATTTATAATAACTACTAGTGGACGCCCCGCGATTTCATTCAGTAGTTTAGTAGTACCTGCATCCCAAATTTCAAGTGTCTACCTTGAGCGGTTTAGATTTTTCATACAAACGTAATTAATTCCCGTTCCCGTGGGAATTTCTGAATTCCTTCCTTAGTGCACCCCTAAGGTACCTAAGCTATGTCCATTCCACATTTCAAGTCCCTACGCTTAGCCGTTTGGGCTGTGCGTTGATATGTCAGTCAGTCAGTCAGTCATTCAGTCAGCTTTTCATTTTATATATTTAGATTCTTCTTAATGAAAATCTGTACTAGAAACTAACAGACAATTTTCTTTGTCACATTATATTGTTTGTTCTTAGCAGCGAAGTTAGTCGACGATTCGTTGTGTTAGAACGAAGTACTTAATTGTTCAATAAATAACATTAATCCTGTTGTAAACTCCTTCAAACAACCTCAAGAGGATACATTTTATTGAGTCTAAAATCCACCAGACGGGCGGGTTTTAGTTACAAGCTCTTTCCAACAAAATTTATACGAATGCTTTGTTTTCGAAGCTTGGGAAAAATAATTTTCCTTTGTTTTCAGAATAATGTACCGTAGAGATTTAAAAAATATGTCACTAGTTTGTATTTCTTACACCATAAGGCGTGATGATATCACCTAAAAGCGTGTGTCTTGTCTCCTTATTTTTGGAATATCGAGTTTTATATTTGTGTTAAAATATATAAATGGATAAAATAAACATCCCAGGATATTTCGCATACGGTCATGTGATTAAGCATTAAGTCCGTCATGTGTACTTTTTTGTGCATTAAAGTGTTTAAATAAATAAAATGTGACTCAAAATGGATGCCCTGTATTATTTTTGTGTAAGTAGATATATACTGCTTTTACATGGACCTGCACTGCAGACGTTGTGGAAAGGGAAACGAAAAAGAAAATGTCTATTCCCATACAAAATAGACAAATGTTTGCTTAGGTAGATGATAGATAGACAACATTGTCGCCATAGTAAAAGTTTTTCTTTTTGTCTAGCCCAACAAACAACGTGTTGTTGTTGGTAAAAGACATTTATTTAACGTATAAGACATTGACATAAGATATGTACATAATAAAAAAATATATAAAAAGGTTCCCAACACAACGTTTGTAAAACATTGTAAGAGATTGGTCCTTTTACATGCAGTAAATACCTAGATAAAACACCGAAATACAAGCGAACATATATCTACGCTCATCAATAAAGCGTTATATCGGAGGCGGGAGTCGAACCCCCGTCCTAGCGGCAGGTGCCCTCACTACTAGTCCATTCCGATCGAAAAAAATGTATGAACGTATATAAAATTAAGAATAGGTTGGTAGTAATGTTATGTACGTTACGCCTTGAATACCCTGTGGGTGGATTTTATAGAGAAATTCTTACGGCCTAAGCACGACCACGTAAGACCAGCGACATTTTTGACTATTCTAGTATCTAAGTAGCTTAAATATTGCAATGTCAGAAAATGAGTTCAAAGTAGTAACTAAACCTATATTGTAAGAACTTAAATGTGCATATAGAGTAGAACGCAATAAACATTGTGTATTTGTAAGGCACGTTTCCCTATTAGACCACTATCCTAACCTCGTACATATGTATGATTGTATCCCTCTTGTCCCCAGCAGAGCGGAGAGGACAGAGGACACGGTATCCAGCAGCGGCAACCTCACCAACAACGCGGTGCGACACAAAATCGTAGTACTCGGCGCGACGAAAGTCGGCAAATCGTCCATCATCACACAATTCCTCTACGGCACGTTCTCTACAAAATACAAGCGGACGATCGAAGAGATGCACCACGGAGACTTCAATGTAGCCGGTGTACGCTTGACCTTGGATATTTTGGACACGTCTGGTTCGCACGAGTTTCCGGCGATGAGAGCGCTCTCGATGTCGTCGGCGGACGCTTTTATACTAGTGTACGACATCACGGACCCCAACAGCTTCAGCGAGGTGCGAGCGCTGCGGGACCAGATACACGAGACGAAGCAGAGCACGGCCGTGCCTATTGTTGTCGTCGGGAACAAGTGCGATTTGGCTGAAATGGGTGAACGACAGGTGAGGGTTTTTCTTCTTTTGCATAATTCTAATCTTCCCACTTTTCTAACAGTTTGGATACATTTTTATCAGTCCCTGCGTTCCGCAATAGAAAATTTCGCTGACAATTCTTACAGCGACTGCACTTTTACAACGCCTTATCACCGATTTAATCGCTATTGCGTAACGCAAAAAAATTATGAATAGTTTTTATGGTGGATCGGTCGGTTAGCTAGTGTTGGAGAAACGTATCTTTCTAGTAAAATAACGTTAGCAACAACTTTTACTAGACAAAATAATTACAATATCTACACTGTACTAGGAGACCACGATGATCTACGAAATAACCACAGTTAGACGACGACTAATCAATTCACAGATACCATCTCCGAGAAATCCCTACAATTATCTGTATGCTAAATGCCAAGAATGAATCTCCAGCTAGACTTTCCATATAGTTTGTCAAACTAAAGCACACAGGTTATATCCCCACGTCGACAAGTACAAGTTGGAAGCGAAACTCTGTTGTGTTAGTACGTAGTTACCGAAGTTCCGCAGTTGACCTTTGTACTGACACTCCCCATTTCCTTCCCACAACATAGCGACTGTTAACGTCCGTGGCCTCGGCGCCGATTCTGCTTCGCGAACTGTTTCAATCAAAGTTCGAATGAACTTTGACAGGCTATGTATACCGGGTGACTTTGGAGTCATGATCCGGAACAAATTTTTCTTACTCATCAATGATAGCGATTTCAATGCTATAGGTAATTCTTTTCTTGAACAAAGTTTTTTTTTGTTATAAATATTTGCGTGACAATTATTTTGTTGGAAATATTCGGTAAAAAAAGATACATTTTAAGAAATGTAAAATGTCTCAGGCACAAAAAACAACTATACTGTTGAAATCGCTGCAATTTTCTGAGTTAGAAAATGTTGGTCCGGATCATGACCCCGAAGTCAGCCTCTATAGTATGTCAAGCCTGTTGGAAAAAATGTGTCAGTAGATAATTATTTGAGCATTTGTCAGAAGATTTTGACCATCCGATATCAAGCAGCGATGTGATAAAATCGTAATCATGTAAAGAAAAACGCCGTAAACTGCTGTAACCTCAACTATCTGAATATAAGCGGTGGATACGCATAAAGGCAAATAAAAGGTCATAAATGACCTACTAAACGCTGTACCTCCAAAAGGTTCTGTCCATCTCATAAATTATGGACCTGAGTTTATGTAGTTGTCAACATGTCAGAAAGGTGTCATACTGGTAATACCCAGCCAAGGGAAACCAAAAGCAACAGCCGACCCAGGAGCATTCCGCGTAATCGTGTTGGGCAACCGGAACAGATGATGCGTAGACAGAGACAAATCTACCTATCTATCAGGATATACCGATCATTTATCAGGATCTATATACCATATATCTCTACAACGGGAAGTCGGCGACAGAATGTCAAGCAAGTGCCCAGCTGAACTCTTAGATATTGCAAATTCTCTCGGCGTCTAATTCGATTTAAGGAGACACACAACTTGTTGGTTAAGTGTTATTCACAAGTTATTCTGACTCCGGACATGTGCTGTCAGTTACGCAGCCGAACAGTTATAAAACACTTCCCAATTCTTAATTTATTGATGTCCGCATTCCGTTTGGATCAACCTCTATTGAACAGTGAGCATTCTGATCCTTTTCAATATTCATCTGTAGTTACTAGCAATCGGACTCGCTCTTTCCACAAAAAGATGATATGACACGTCTATGAGTAAAAGAAAAGACGTGAAGTTTTAAATCGCATACCACAAGGTGTGAACCACAAAACGGCGATGGGCTCACGCCCTATTTAACTAACTTCAATGTACTAGTTGCCCGTCCCTAAGATTTTTTGACGTTTAATAACTCGATACTACTGGCATGCACGAGAAATATGACGTCATTGTCCCGTTCCGCAAGCGAGTGTACTATGTACTACTACTGCAATTTTTGACGGTGTCACGTCAGACTAGTCTAGTACACCGACTAGTATACCGACTTTACAGAATTACTTTGAAAAAATAAAAAACCAAAACTATAAGATTTTTTTTTTATAGTTTCCCTCGATTTATCGAATCTGCCATCATTAAACCCTGACTTCCTTATAATGGGACCACCTTTGAAATGTCTTCTTCCCAACAAAAAAAGAATCATCATATTAAACAACCAAGTAATCAGATAGCGAATAAACATAAAAAAATATATACGGTCCGATCGAGTTCTTTTTTGTAGTCGCTTAAAAAGTTAAAAAATATTCTGAAGGTTTGCTTTTTTTTTCGCATACGTATAGATTAACAGAATTTCGCACCAGGTGGTGTGTAGCCATCACCGGACTGGGGTTATTTACGCCGCAGGTCACCTGGGACCTGTGGAAGCTTTGTTCTGTTTAAAAGATTGATGCTTGTGGGAGGTAAGGTCTGCTTTGCTTGGACAATGTCGTTTTTCTGTTCTTTTGTATGAAAAACAAGTTAGCAATCAAGTTGCCCAAGGCAAACACACAATAGTTATGTTGTAAATACACGTACTTCAACATATAAGGAATATTATTGGGGCGAGTTGTATACGCCTGATATATGACTGATGATATACGCAAGATGGCTGGCAGAAGCTGGATGCGAGAAGCCGAAAACAGATCACAGTGGCGTGCAATTGGAGAGGCCTATGCCCAGCAGTGGATAAGTATAGGCTGATATCTGTTACAGGCTTTGAGCTTACTAGAAGGCTACCAACACTTATAGAATAATGTTTAAAAGTTAATGAAAAAAATTTTTTTTTATAGGCTGATGATGATAATTGTATGACTAATTTAATGACGAAGGCATAGATAACAAAATACCTTCAATTAAGGGGGAATTCTTGAATTTGCCTATTTTGCAGGCCTGGCACAGGCTGCTGTGTACACGTATACAATAAATGCTGATATACATTAGATAGAGCATTTCTTCATCTCGATTCAAATAGAGAGCTTTTTTTAAAAATCATTCATAATTCATCCAAAAATACGAAAATGCTGAACCCTGTTTGACGATTTTAACCAAAAAAAGGTCAAACGCGGAGCCTAACACAGAGGTCTACGGCTGTTCCCTGAGCTACGGAGTATGTGTCATGGATCGTACAATACTTCAACTAAATTCAAATAGAAGCGCTTTTTCAAAATGTAGTCAGAAAAATCGATAATTTTGTAAAATAATTCAACTGACAAAAAATCTCATACAAAAATGTTGTTGTGCCATCGCGTTGACAACTTCAACCCCGTCAGTCCGCGGCTGGATGCCGTCCCAGAAGCACGGTCACGTCCAATTTTTCTCTAAATAATTTGCATGTGTGCAGTGCACTTTTTGGATATATTTCTGAGTAAGTACCTATATTTCATACACTATTCTTTGTCAGGAATTGATGACAGTATTATATTCTGAACGATTCATGGTCGTTTTCTTGTATAGATGATAAAAAAAGAGTCCAAAGAAATATGTAAACAAACATCAATTTCCTTTTACTTTGACGTATAACCATATCAAATCAAATTGATATGACAATAAAGCGTCACCCTCAAAATCGGGTATATTTTCACGTTGGTAGCATAGTATTATGTCATTTAGTATGAGGCATGGGAGTACAATCGTTTTCAATTTGATTTTCGTTTTTTGTAGTGTAAAGTGACATACAGTAAATAACATAATCCGTTTTTTTTTCAGAGTCGA
The DNA here is from genome assembly GCA_012932125.1 of Conopomorpha cramerella. Lineage (NCBI taxonomy): Eukaryota > Metazoa > Arthropoda > Insecta > Lepidoptera > Gracillariidae > Conopomorpha > Conopomorpha cramerella. The sequence continues at coordinate 7,020 of SJJU01011203.1, forward strand.
AAAGGAAAATTTAATCAATCTAGAAAACAGTGTTGCCAGATAAACCTGAAGTCGATAAGTGTTTTAAGCTGTTGAGCTGGCTACTTGTTTAACTCTGTGCAGAAAGCGGACCAATAATTTTATTCAACTGGAAGAAAGACAGAAGAAAATAAATCCTTTAAATAATGCTTGTGAATTGTTTAATTGTAAGTTAATAAACATTACGAACAATTTAATTAACATTTATTTATGTAGGGAGGTAGGGATATCCTTACTTCTGTCAGCCTCGTGATCGCCCAGTTCGTGAAAATAATGATACCACATTGTATTCATTCATATTTAGTAAAAGTCGACGGAAGGGATGTAGGGTACCAAAGGGATTATTAGGCCATATAGCCGCCTATCACCTATTACCGATGCTCTTAGTATGTGTCCTACCCGATCTAATCCCAACAACGACTTGAAACTCCTAGGCTCCTTCCAGTTCATCCTGGCTGGACATCTGCTGCACCTGTACAGCTTCTTGATGTTACCAGTTCGAGCAGCAAATTGCCTATAAAATGGCATTTACCCACTGGCGTTTTGATTTTTGAAGCTAAATTTGATGCCGATTTCACGCAAGTAGATAACAGCAGCGGTTGAAAATGAAGGCATTCATTAAACTGGTACATACACACATGAACATGGTCTAGGGATATTTCAATCAAACCTAAATATCTAAAATTAAAAAACACCTATACATTAAAATAAACCTCATTTAATAAACAGCCTATCTAATCTGACAAAACTTAGTAGAAGAAGAAGAAAAACTAAGCCAAAAACTTATGACTTGATTAAAACTTCATAAAAGTCTATAAATCTTTATCAAACGGATCTCCGGTGTTCATTTAATCATGTCACGTAGACACTTGACCAGGAACGAATGTTAAGAGCAGTGGACATGACTGAAACTCCAGCCCCACAACAAGTTCATTCATATCAAGTTGGCGCAATTATGGTTTGGGCAGGAATTCATCTGTCTTGACGGTAGAACGGACATCGTTTGGATACAAGGCAATATGATTGCTATAAAATACCGCGATGAGGTGCGCGAGCCGAGGTGAGCCTCTGAGATCTTGCCCCACAGACGGCAAATTTCCATCTAATGCACGACAATGCCAGTCCACATACGGCGCGTATCGTTACAAATTGGTTACAACAGCACGATATCTAACCTTTAGACTGACCAGCACGCTTAGGATATGCTTCAGAAAAGAGCTCTCCAAAATTTCCCTGAACATATTGTGCATGAAAACCAGCTTTTCTTGCATATTCATCATAAAGACTGGGGAGAGTATTCCAAGACAGAAAATTGACACCCTTGTTTTGAGTATCCAGAACTGCTGCAGATGTGTCTTATGTGCCACAAATGACTTAGGTGCCACTCCACAGATTTTTTTTTGTTAACGTTTTCTTCAGGTTTTTTTAAACGTAATGAACAAGCATTAGCTACCTGATGTAAAGCAGCGGTGTGGTCGATGATGGAGCACACTTGTTCATAAGGTACCTATTCACCCGCAACTTGAAGACCTTCAGACTGTACTGCGCAGGAAACATAGACTCCGGAAAGTCATTTCACATCCTGGCGGTTCGCGTTAATGGTATATACACCTGGTATGGATGACGTTTTGCCGTTCTCCTGGTTGTCCTATTGTAAAAACGCGATGGGGGTTAGGTTTTGCAACTCCGTAGCACACTCTCCAAAATGCACCCGATAGAAGACATATAGGCACGTAACCTTGCGGGGATGTTCTAGGCTTTGTAGTCGAGCATCAAACAACCTGTCGTTCGCCTCCAGAGCCTCAAGCTCGTATTTTTCTGATCCGTCCCAAAGATGAAAGCAGTATTCCATACACGATCGAACTTGTGCTTGGTGCAATGTGAGCAACTGTGGAATACCGTCGCACCCTCGAGAGGATGCCCAGTTTCTTGGCTGCGCGTTGGGCCGTAGCCTCAATATAGACGCCAAAGCTGAGGTTGCGGGTTAACGTCATGCCTAAATGCTCCAGCCGATTGGCTGTAGGCAGGGGTACATCCTGGAAAGTGGGAGCCTGATGAAATAGGCTCCTTTTTGCTGAGAATAGACACTGGGTTGTGATGTTTTAAAAAATAAAGTAATGTTTGAAGATTTTCTTCTTCTAAGTTTTTTTTTAGTTTAATTATAACCAACAGATTATTATCAGATTAAATCGTATATTAAATAAGGTATATTTTAATGTATAGGTCTTAACAAAAAGTTAGTATGATTTTAGATAATTATGTTTGAAATATTCCTAGACCACGTTAATGTGTTTATTACCCGAACTAATATTGAAAGAAATTTGAACGAAACACTTTTCATTTGACATGTACACCAATGTTCCGAAAATTACTTTTAATATCAAAACAGACATTTTGTATAATCTGTCTATGTGTGTGTGATAATACGTATAGGAAAGCGATTTTGTATGCAGCGATGATGACGTCAAAAAGAGAAATAGGCCCTTAACCAAGCGTAACCCAACTTGATAATAGTCAATCATCGGAATAGTAAAAATATTTAAAAATAATTAGGGATTCCATTAAATATCCAAAATCATAAGCTAGGCTGCAAAATCCTGAATATATTCTGCTGAGTTTGTTACCCGCAGTTTATCCCTTTCCCGAGGGAATATGGAAATAAATTATACCTTTGTTTTATTCTGATGTTATGCGTTATAGTCGAAAACAAATCACAGTGGCGTACAATTAGAGTTTTGCAAGCATCAACAAAACCCGTTCAGTAGTTTTCGCGTGAAAGAGATACGAATATTCATCCAAACAAACTCGCGTTTATGTTATTACTAGCCGTACACCGAGGGTGTTACCCGCAATTTATCCCGTTCCCGTGGGAATGCAGCGTGTTTGCTGAATTCATACCAATTTTTATTAAAACCGTTGCAGCCGTTTAGACCCACCCAATGAAGAAATAACTAAACACGCATACTCACAAACTTTCACCTTTATAATATTTGCGAGATAATAATACCTCTAGGTTATACGATATTGTTTGCTAGATTGGTAAGTAGAGAACTGTGTATTCGACTTATACTAACAAATGTAATATCTGATATTGGAGACCCTTTCTCTAATCCGAAACCAACAAAATCAACTCTACAGCTTTTATTGTTACTGAAACAATTCATATTTATACAAGGTGGAATTTTAGAGATCTGCAAAACGGAAAAGGATCCTTATAATGTGACTTTTAATGACATAAAGAGTATTTTTAATTTGGCACCGTTTCGTAACTTTTTTTACATAAAAGACATTTCATTCACTATTCATAAAAAAAAAACAATTTCTAATGATTCCTAAATTGTGGAAAAATATTGTAGATAGCGATACTGTCATGTTGTATAAATTCAGACGTATTTTTACGAAAATCGGTATTATGTCTAAATTACCGACATCTGTATTATGTTCAGTAACTGATACCGGACTTTTGTGTTGAAGAAAACGTACAGTGTAGGTACAAATCGATTACTACAAGCTGGCATCTTAACACACGATGCGATTCCCCCTCTTCTGCGGGGGAGACGAGGAGGGTATGTGGTGAGTCCACTAAAAACACCCAGGTGATTTCTACGCGCGAAAGAGCTGGTGCCCCCGGAACACCCTGAAGAGTACGACGTCCAGGGGGGCACCGGCCGCGCAGGGCCCGCTGCAGAATGTTAGCGGGCCCTCTACCCTGCGGGGAGGAACTTGTGTCCTCCCCGTTCACATCTCGACTTGTATAGTGTCTGTGAATAAACGAGCAACGTGACTTATCACTTTTTAATCGACTTCAAAAAAGGAGGAGGTTCTCAATACGTCTGTATTTTTTTATGTTTGTTACCTCAGAACTTTCGCCTAGATGAACCGATTTGGATGTTTTTTTTTTATTTGAAAGCATGTGCCTCCCGTATGTTTCCATATAAATTTGGTTCAGTTCCAACAATGGCATCCATGAGAAAACCACATAATATATGTCAAAATTTACAGATTGAAGTCGGTTCTTTTTTCTTTAAATTATTACAAATACAGTAATTGATTGTTTTCATATTCCGATGACAGTCACGCGGCACACAAGATGGAAGATGACTTTGTAACACGCGTAAAAAAACATGCTGTCAAATTGCATTAGTGTGGGTACTGTGAACGTGCTAGCTCTTATTATACTATTTTTCATGGCTAATGAGCCCTGACAGTTTCTTTTATTTTTACAGTAACGCATTTTTTTTCAATACATATTGTAAAGCGCACTCTAATACAATTAAAAAACTTCGAAATTCTTGATGAAATATATATACATACATACATACACTTCACGCCTGTCTCCCAGAGGGGTAGGCAGAGACTACAGATCTCCATTTGTCACGATCCTGACATACCCCTTTCGCTTCATCTACATTCATACAACTTTTCATACATGACCTCCGGTTTCGAGTACTTTTCACGCCACCTTCGGTCAGACATCACCAATCTGGTCTTTATATGTCCTTCTGGGGCGACCTCTACTCACCCGGCCCATTACATCACCCATATAAATCTCTTTCGTCAATCGACTTTCATCCATTCTCCCCTCCATTCTCAATCTTGGTCACTACGTCTTCCTTCAAACCGCAACTTTCCCTTATCACACTTTTTTTT
>SJJU01011205.1:0-10830 GCA_012932125.1 Conopomorpha cramerella
ACTGGACCACAGAAGCTCTCTTTCAAATAAAAAAACAATAATCCAAATCGGTTCACATATCAATTGGTTAAAAAAAATACTAACGCATTGATGTTTGATTGTTATTTTTATTTATTTATATTTATTGCCATATATCGTTGTCTAAGATTTTTTTTGATGACGATTGCAAAAATAACAATAATAGAATTTAAACAAATTGTAACAAAGATTTGTAACATGCCTATTTTTTCGAAGTCAGTTAAAAGATATATATATATATAGATAGACTCCAAAGTGAAAAACTTAGCTTAGATTAAGAACGATACATTTCTCACCTTAGCCTACACGTGCAGAAGATATTTTACACAAGCAGAATAACACCCCCACAAAATTATATCCCCACGTGTGGAGAGCCGCAGCAATAGAAATTCCTAAGCCACTTTATGGTTCTAAACACAATAAATTTCAAACGAGAATGTACCGGGAGAACAATATTAGTAATGTACGAGGCACGGTGAGCTCCCATGCACTTTGTCACATAGAAACCGCCGCTGCCAACTAAAAATCTGTTGTAGCATTTAACACAACAAATGGTGTTAATATCAAGCCACTACAGTTTTCGAGAACTCCAGTAACTTGGGAATTGTTGCTGGAGAAATATTTTGATTACATACACACATCAAAAGTGTCTAGGGATCAAGTACATTATAGGAGATTGCAATCAAGAATATATTTTACAAAAACTGAATTCATTCAAAACAACTGTCCATGAACAGATTGAACAGCCACGGAGACACCTCTATGGATACCAAACCAGCCTGAGTAAGTGTCTAGGGATCAAGACCATTTTTAGCTCTGAAAAAAAATCTAATTTATTTAAATCAAATCTAATCTCCTGGATTGGTCTTCTACCTAATTCCTCATACCTGTATCAATGACTTATCACCACATTTTGAATAAATTATGAATTCATTCAGTTTTTTGTAAAATATTTTTGGTTGGAATCTTCTAAAAGGTAAAAAAAAATAATAAAATAAATACACTTCACACCTTTAATCCCAAAGAGGGGTAGGCAGAGGCACTTGCTAAAGCGTAAGTACCCACAGTTCACCAAGCATATTCGACCCAAACGTGACAGGGGGTGAGCCCATCGCCGTTATAGGGTTCACACACCTTGTGGTGTGCGGGTTTCATCACGATGTTGTCCTTCACCCTACGAGCGTTGCGTTGCGTACATAGGCTCTGAAAAAGAGTCCCATTTGGTACACGTCCAGTAGCCGGACTCGAACCCGGGACCTCCCGGTTACAAGTCAAGTGTCCGACCAACTGGACCACAGACGCTCTGACAATTCTACTATGACAATTAATTATTAACGCTGTGTAAAAAAAAATAATAAAAATAAATACACTTCACGCCTTTAATCCCAAACAGGGGTAGGCAGAGGCACTTATTACTTACTTATCCACGGTTCACCGAGCGTATTTAACCCAACGTGACAGGGGGTGAGCCCTTTACAATAATGAACTATACTATTTCTTACCAGTATTAATTAGATAAGGAAATCTTTAGAGTTCTTTCATGAGGTTTAAACCTAATTATAGTTATTTATTATATTATTCATTCGCTCGTACTTGATCCCCAGACACTTTTGATGTGTGTACGTACTGTGCGCGTAACAGTACCGATGAACGGCACACACACACAACACAATCGTTGTGCAGTGTTGACAAAACAACTGGGTCATTCGTTTCGTATGTTACTCGAAAGTCACATCCGCGTGACGTATGTAGGTACAAACACGGTTTCGTGCGAAATACGATTAGCCTGTGCACGGATCAACTGCGATCACTTTAATGAAGTGCGCGAGTGCATTTCATTTCGTTTGTGACTAGACTTATGTGTGTCCTACTGTTCTAGGAACTAGACATATACACACATCAAAAGTGTCTACGGATGAAGTACATTTTGGAAGATTGCAATCGAGAATATATTTTACAAAAACTGAATTCATTCATAATTTATTCAAAATGTGGTGATATGTCATCGTATCCGATCGTATTTAACCCAACATGACAGGGGGTGAACCCATCGCCGTTATAAGATTCACCTTATGGTGTGCGCGTTTCATCACGATGTTGTCCTTCACTGTACGAGCGTTGCGTTGCGTACATAGGCTCTGAAAAAAAGTCCCATTGATACACGTCCAGTAGCTGAACTCGAACCCGCAACGTCCCGGTTACAAGTCAAGTATCCGACCAACTGGATCACAGACGCTCTTTCATCTTTCCATAGAAATGCATTCCGTATTTCTTCACGAAAATGAGGTCCGTTACGAGGGTTACTTGCATATATTTCTGTCAATGTTATATGAAAAGGCAAGAGAAAGTAAAAAACCGTTTCCGTAAGGTAAGTTATTGTTTAAAACTGAAACAATTTGTCGAATGCGGCATTCGAGGAAATTCGTGATAGACGTACTATTTAATTTTCACTCTGTGCTGAATTTGTTGTATATATGTTTTTAGAAAAAATAAATGTATGTCATAGACATACCACACGTCCAACTTGGACGTCAAAATGTCTACACAACATCAAAATCGCGAACTCGCATCGCATCGCAAATATCAGCGAACTCTGATGCGGTTCATCGTTCAAGAGATGCGACATCGTATCGCGATTTTGCAGGAACCCCGATTTACTGCATGTCTTTGCTTCATAATTTTTGACTTTTGACTTATCAAGCGGAAGCGTATCAAGTCACACCTTTCTTATTTGATTTTTGAATACTCTATGAACTAACAAACGTTCGACCACCACCCTGCGTGATGTTAAGCAGCGATATGCATTTGTCCAACACAATATAATACGAAGAAAAGACGTAACATCACATTATTTTCATGGGAATATGTGCTGAATTAGTGAGTGATATTCAGCAGCATTTAAGGATCATTCTCCTTCGTCTTAAGCCAAGATTGTGCCCTTAATGGTATTGGTTGCATAATACCAAGCTTGTAGTAAATAAATATTCTTGTATTCTCGTATCTGTGGCTCACACAGTGGCCCAGGTAACAGGTATTTGCCGAGATCTCGACTCGCACCGTTCCGTCGCCAATAGAATATAGACTGCCTTTTTGTAATGGTACCGACTTTAGTCCTTACGAGCGTGTGTGAACTAGGTTTTATTTTGGACTAACTGAAGTATGGATACAACTTCTGGTTACTTCTTATTTGTTACAGAACATGACGCTATTGGAAAACATTTTTGTTTGTTTGTATTTTTCTTCCTTTAGGAAAAATGGGAGACACTCACCAATTTGGTCGATGTATGAAGGGCATCAAAAGCAAAAGATGCATGAATCTAGATGAAGCGAGAGGGGTATGTCAGGACCGTGACAAATGGAAATCTGCAGTCTCTGCCTACATAAATGGGACATACCTCAACTTATGCACTATTTGTAGTTAAGATAAATCTATGCATGATTTTTTCTTTAAACTTATCCTGCGCTATGGATATCGGCCGTAAATACGCGCCTAGCACAGTTTCGAGAAAAAAACGATCAAATTTTTTTAAAAATGTTTATTCCCTTGACTAAATTAAATACTAAAGATATTGATACTTCTATTTTATTTTATATTTATTTATTTATTGTCATATATCTTAAGTCTAAGTTTTCTCAGTGATGACACCCGCACACCACAAGGTGTGCGAACAATAGAACGGCGATGTGTTCACCCCCTGTCTAGTTTTTATTTATTTATGTTATGGTACAGCAACAGAATATTACACAATACATTTTAAATATTTGTAGTTGAATACATATAGGTCTCTAGCAATATTCCTATTACAGGCATACACTTCACTCGTAACAGATTGTATTCTTTTCTTTAAATTACTATACTAATACAAAAAAAAAACATAAACCTAATGAACTCATATTACATAAAATCAACATGACCAGTTGAGTTAAATACGCTCGATGAACCGTGGCAAGTGCCTGCCTACCCGCTTTTGGATTAAAATGATCCTCTGACTTTTTCAAATTCGCACCGCACAATTTTTCAATCTATCATTTTATAATACTCAAATTTGATTTTGTCGACAGTCTTCAACTATTACTAATGTATGGGCGCCCGACGCGACTTCAACGTTCCGCGTGTCCTGAAATTGAGCCTTAGTGGTTAGTACTCTAAGGTAACTCTAGTTTATATGAGTTGAAAATACCTTTTTAAGCTGAAGTCTCCGGTTTTTTGTAGACCCAAGAGCATTTCAACAGGTTTTCAATGCCTCTGGGCAAAAGCTTCCCGTACAAACTTGATCAGCTGCTTTTGCGTTTAGTATGAAGAATGCGCTGAAATTGACTCAGTAGGTAAACAGAAACAACCGACTTCGACTCTAGAAGGTATTTCCGACACACTGAACAACGTGATAGATTATTGGCAAACAAAAAAATATGTAGCTGGTGAAACGTTTCCTATCGTACAATCGATAGTTCTTTTATGTATTTTTTGATATTTTTTCGGACGACCTCTAAAGCAAAGTCTTGTGCCTATGAAAATCCATTCATCAATGAGAAGACATAGGTTACCACTATTCCTTTTTTAAATCGGTTGGAAAAAACTGTTTCGATCACAGGCGCTCGCCAGCTTTTATTCCCATAAGTATCCAAGACACCACGTTGTAACAGACTAAAAAGAATCAACCACTAGGAGTGCAGCGCACTGTAACTGGTCAAGCGGCAAATCTCCACGACATACCAGCCCGGGCAGACGGGACCTCGGAAAATTAGAAACTTCGCAAATGTCGCCTCCAATGTACCAGGCTGGCATGACGTTGGAGAATGTGAGGATATTCGCACGTAGGTATTAAATGCACAACGAACAGGTTTTGGTCAGCACGGACTATTTGCGGCGATGACGTCACGTATTTATGTTTTGTACATGTTTACTATGTGTGTGGTAGCTTATTTGGGATGTAAATAGAATGCATCAGCTGATTTTCTCCCTGGAAGCCGACTAAAAGATCTGGAGATTTAGCTTTATTAGCTAGCAACTTGGAACTGAAGGCTGAAATTGACATTCTTAACTCTTTATTTGCTGTGTCTGGCAGAAGGATCCTTATAGTCCTAAGGTTCTCTTTGCTCCTACTTTTAGGGGGTTACGGATGTGTTTGTGCGTAATGTAAGTAAAGCATATGGAGAGAATGGATGAAAGTCGATTGACGAAAGAGATTTGTATGGGTGATGTAATGGGCCAGGTGAGTAGAGGTCGCCCCAGAAGGACATATTTTGACCAGATTGGTGATGTCCTGGCCGAAGGTGGCGTGAAAAGTACTCGGTCCTGTACGAAAAGATGTATGAATGTAGATGAAGCGAAAGGGGTATGTCAGGACCGTGACAAATGGAGATCTGTAGTCTCTGCCTACCCCTCTGGGAGACAGGCGTAAAGTGTATGTATGTAAGTAAAGCTAACAATGAAAACCACACTTACTTAATTCCTTATGTATAACATACTTACATACATACAGTTGCCCAAAGTTCAACAAGCGTATTTAACCCAACGTGACAGGGGGTCAGCCCATCGCTGTTATAGGGTTCACATACCTTGTGGTATGCGGCACAGTGGCGTGCAATTTTAGAGGCCTATGTCCAGCAGTGGACAAGTATGGGCTGATGATAATGATGATGATGATCAAGGGCTCAGGCAAAGCATAGGGAAAGGTCCTAATGAGTTGATTTTGAGAAATACACATTCAAAAGTTTGAAAATATAAATACCTAGTTTTTTTCCTTTCAACCAAAAACAAAACCGCCTTTTTTGCGCTAATGAACCGGAATAAAAGTACCATAGACAATATTTTTCTTCCAAATGAAAACAAAAAAAAAGTGACATTCCTTGTTTTTTGCCCTTCATATTGTCCTTCAAGGTACGAAAGTTGCTCTGAAAAAGAGTCCTATTGGTACACGTCCAGTAGCCGGACTCGAACCCACTTTGGTCACACATTGCAAGTTAAGTATCCAACCATCTGGACCACAAACGATTACTTATTTACCTAATTTAATAATTATATTGTTACCCCCTTACCAATAAACGCGTTGTCACTTACACAACAGTTATTACAGGTCTACTTGAACTGGTTATTCCGTATTTGACATACAACTGACAAGTTAAGTTGAGCTTTGTGTATCTTTGAAATAGCAATTGCGCCATTATTAGTAAGGCCCTTAGTCTTAAGTATGCAATTTACCCAAATATTAACAATGGTGTGGATTCTCAATGCGAAAGGTGGGTAGGATGGAAACAAACTGTCCTAAAATTATGCACAGAAATTTAACATTTGAATAGGTATAAGATACAATGGTATTTACGTCTAAATGGAGTAGTGTCATAGCGTGGGTGGCGAGCGTAATAAATACAATTTCAAATTTATTATTCCAATGTAGTTCACAATTATTTAGATAATAATTATAGACTTCAAAACAGAAACACCAGTCTGCGTTCGTTAACAAATTATGAGGGAAAACATATTACAGTACTTATTTAAATACCTGAATAACTTAAATAAAAGTATACACCTTATTACGAGTATATCGCACAGTTAGAACAAAAGTGACACAAAACAAAATGTGTCATTTTATGAAATTGAACCTTAACATGAAAGATACAAAACTTAAATTACAAAATCACCATGTTTCGTAATGGGTCCTTTTTGTTCTAACTATGCGATATACTGCATGTAAAAGGACCCCGAGCAATGGTCTTACAAACTTTATTGGTCTCGTTAGTATGAAAACTTTTGAGATTTTTTTTTTTGTAATTACAATTATTATTGCGCCGTAATACACTATACATGTATATTGTATATTCCTGTTAGAGCCAGGATCTACAGCGGCATCCAGAACAAGAGCTCAATCAGTGACGACTGGGCTAATCGGGGGGGCTAGCCTTCTGTCTTGGATCCCACATAGTTATTAAACTAAAGACGGTATAGAAATAAGAGGAAATAATATATGTATATATGCGCTACATTGCAATGCATACATATGATTTTATTGTTTTTACTTCCCTAATCTAAATAGTGGGAGACAGCATTATTACAAACGAGGCATTGATGAAAGTTTGGTTTGGCCCGTTGTACTTGGAACTGCAACATATTCAGTTGTCTCATCTTAGACATGACCCGCATTCACGAGACAGTTTCTCAACTATGAATACGGATTTAAAAAAAATCCACTTCACGCCTTTCAATCCCAAAGCGGGGTAGGCAGAGGCGCTTGCCTAATAAGCAAATGCCCACGGTTCACCAAGCGTATTTAACCCAACGTGACAGGGGGTGAGCCCATCGCCGTCATAGGGTTCACACACTTTGTGTGCGGGTTTCATCACGATGTTGTCATTCACCGTACGAGCGTTGCGTTCCGTACGTAAGCTCTGAAAAAGAGTCCCATTGGTACACGTCCAGTAGCCGGACTCGAACCCGGGATCTCCCGGTTACAAGTCAACTATGAATACGAATTTAAAAAAAAATCCACTTCACGCCTTTCAATCCCAAAGCGGGGTAGGCAGAGGCGCTTGCTTAATAAGCAAATGGCCACGGTTCACCAAGCGTATTTAACCCAACGTGACAGGGGGCTCACCCATCGCCGTTATAGGATTCACACACCTTGTGATGTGCGTTGGGTTTTGTACATAGGCTCTAAAAAAAGAGTCCCATTGGTACACGTCCAGTAGCCGGACTCGACGCGCGACCTCCCTTAGCCCGTTGCTTGCAAGTCAAGTATCCAACCAACTGGACCACAGACGCTCTTTCTTTTCGCAATTTCTAGCTGAGATTACAATGCATGTTGACAGTTTTGAGACTAATGTCGATACTCAGTGTAATGAAAAGCCTCACTCATTAATATCACGCAAGACATCTACGTACGTGACATATATAGTTTTCATTATCATTATTTTATGTTCTGGTTAGTAATCTCTCTCGGTAGGCCACAATGAGATAAACTAGAAATCTTGTACAGCATAGAATCACGTCTTGAAAAAAAGGCAAATCAAAGATACACTATTAGGTAGGTATACTATGACGGCCGGCATGGACTAGTGGTCAGGACATCTGCCTCTAGGACGACGGTCGCGGGTTCGATGCCCGCCACGGACATAATGCTTTGGTGATGAGCTGAGGCATTTGTTCTGTGCGTCTGAGTGTTTTTTTATATCGATGTATGTATTTAAGTCTATCAGTCTCTGGCGCCCATAGTACAGGGTCATCCTAATTTAGGGCCAGGTGTCCGTGTGTAAAATAAAAATGTCCCGGGATATTTATTTACTATTACGGTCTCCGTAATTGTGGTCGTCATGCCCCAGAAGGGGGAGAGCTGGCAACAAAACAGGGATGGACAAAGATAATTTGTATCGAGTCATGAAAACGTGTGCGTTGAAAAGAGGCAAAAGCACGCCGAGAGGCAGCTAGAGCTTGGGTGGTGGTGGGTTTGTCCCTGAACATTACGATACCTTCAGTTAGGAACCTGCTGCATTGTTATCTCTTTCAGCGACTTCAAATAAGGGTCCTTACTCAATGCAACCATTTGATAATACTTTTTCTTTGTTCGAAACAACAGGACAACCAGGACAACGGCAAAACTTCAACTATAGTGAACATTCCATGCACGGGAACCAAATGGTTTGCGTCCACTTTCATAATTCTAACCGTCTGGAGGTCTTCAAGTCACTGGGGTAAATAGGTACCTAATGAACAAGTCTGCTTCATCGTGCATCGTAGAACACATCACTGCTTAACAACAGACAGGATGGTGGTCAAACTTTTCGGTGTCTCTGTTTCCTGCACAGTACAGTCTGGAGGTCTTCAAGTCACTGGGGTAAATAGGTACATAATGAACAAGGGTTGTTGCTGCTCTATTACGATAGATTATATATTAAGCAGCGTTGTGGCCCATAGGCCACAACGCTGTGGCACCGTTGCACCGTTGTGGCAACGCTTAACATCAGGCAGGACGGTGGTCAAATGTTTGTTTACAGTATTTAAAAAAAACTTGCGCAGACCTCAAAGGACGTAAAATAAAACACAGTTTGAAAGTCTAAGTCAGTGTGGTAAATATAGGTACCTAATAACCAAGTGTGCTCTGTCGTAGACCACATCGCTGCTTAACATCAGGCATGATGGTGGTCAGACGTTTGTTCATAGTATTAAAAATAATACTTACGCAGGCTCCCTCAAAAAAAGTAAAACAAAACACAGTTTGGAGATCTTCAAGTCCCTGGGGTAAATAAGTACCGAATAAACAAGGGTGCTCTGTCGTAGACCACATCGCTGCTTAACATCAGGCAGGATGGTGGTCAAAGGTTTTTTCATAGTATAAAAATAAAACTTACGCAGGCCTCGAAGAACGTGAAACAAAACACAGTTTACTGCCTGTCAACCTTGACCCAGGTCATCAGTTCAACGACTGTTAACAAACCGCTCTGAATAGAACGTAGGTAGCTACTTAGCGCTGAACTTGAAACCCTCTTCCGGGCACAAGGTCGTTTTCTTTACATTGGCACGATGTTTCTGCGTGAAATTAGCTACTTATAATATGTAGACACTGACTCATATTTACAAGCAGCGGATTAGTGAATAAATACGTAAATATAGCGCGTCTGTGGTCCAGTTGGTCGGATACTTGACTGCAATACTTTTAAATTGTAGTTTTTTGTGTTGAGTGGACGTTCATTATGTTACTTTTTCGCGCGAAAAATACAGAATATATTTTAATGAAACTACAAGAAGACCCAAAAATCTTTTATTTTTATTACTATGAACGAGCATTTTACCACCATCCTGCCTGATGTTAAGCAGCGATATGGTTTACGATGGAGCACATTTGTTTATTTAGTACCTATTCACCCGCGACTTGAAGACCTTCAGACTGTACTGCGCAGGAAACACAGACTCCGGCAAGTCATTCCACACTATGAAAGTAGACGCAAACCGTTTGGTTCGCGTAAGTGGCAAATCCACCTGGTATGGATGACGATTTGCCGTTCTCCTGGTTGTCCTATTGTAAAAACGCGATGGGGGTATTAGGTTATGCAACTCCGTAGCATACTCTCCGAAATGACGGATAGAAGACAGATAGGCTCGCAACTTTGCGGCGATGCTCTAGGCTTTCTAACCGAGCATCAAACAGCCTGTTGTTACCTATAAGTCTGGTTATAACCAGACGGACATCAAACGCTTCACTTGTTAGTCACGTCCGGGAATCGAACCCTAGACCGTCTTCCCCGTAGAGGTATATATTATTACTAGTGGACGTAGTCCTGAGATTTCATTCGCGTATTTTCAGTATACGAAACGATACGTTAGCCGTGTGGTGACGGCGAATAGAATACATGTGTCACCACCCCTGACCAACTTTTCCCATCATGGGAGTCGTAAGAGGCGACCGAGGGAGCTCTCCAGAGAAGGGGCAGCAGCGCTCTCTCTCTGTGAGTTAAACCACAACACCACTGCGATCGCCAACCCGCCTGCCAAGCGTGGCGATTACTGGCATTTCATCCCAAATGATGGATCTCATTGGGGGAGGCCCTCGTCCAGCAGTGGACGTTATGTGGCTGATGATGATGATGATTTTCAGTACTTATTCAAAAATACTACCACCAAGTTTTAGGTAATATTTTCTTAAACTTTTTCGTAACAACGTAAAAAAGACCCCTGTGAAAAATTTGAGCTTTCTAGGGTCAGGGCTTAGTGCTGAGTGTTGATAAGTCAGTGTTGAATGAATCAGGCAGGACTTTCAGTTTAATAAATATACATGATGTGATGAATAGATCATTTCAATTTTGAGTGAAGTCGAAATAAGT
>SJJU01011207.1:0-13233 GCA_012932125.1 Conopomorpha cramerella
TCTTTGTTAACGACACCACTCAACAAAACCCCCGAAGGCCAAGTAATATCGGATTCTCAATACAATAGTAGAAAACTGACAACATAACCTGAACCCAGCGGTCGAGAGATGGTCGAAAATTTAAGTTATCTTTCCAATCAGTAATACTTATTATTAGATTACCAGTGTAGCTTGGTCTTAGGGGTGTCCCTTTGGTGGTGTGCTTAGCAATGAACGAGTTTTTTGTCTGAGGGCTTCATTAAAATATTATCGCGTTATTTGTGCAGAAGGCAGCGGCACCCTGCTGGCGGTGGTGTGGTCGGCGACTGTGTTCCTCGGATTTTACGGCGCCCTGCTCATCTACCGCGGCATCATTGGGTAACATACATACATACACTTCACGCCTGTCTCCCAGAGGGGTAGGCAGAGACTACAGATCTCCATTTGTCACGGTCCTGACATACCCCTTTCGCCTCATCTACATTCATACATCTTTTCATACATGACCTCCGGTTTCGAGTACTTTTCACGCCACCTTCGACCAGGACATCACCAATCTGGTCAACATATGTCCTTCTGGGGCGAGCTCTACTCACCCGGCCCAGTACATCACCCATATAAATCTCTTTCGTCAATCGACTTTCATCCATTCTCTCCTCATTGGGTAACAATACTACTTTTCTTTTTTTTGTTACTTATAGTGACTGTTAGCCTATTCGTGGGTTATATTCTGCAGTCATGCAAAGGAAGATACTATTTATTTTCATGTGACTATGTGCTTTATTGCCGAAAAATAAAATATCAATAAGGTTGTTATCCGAACAAAAATAAGATAGAGGTCGCTTCTCTCACTTCATCTCTATCTTTTGACATGTCAGCCCTGAAAAGCTCGTAGCCGTTTCCGGTCACCACTGTAACGCCCAGACTTTGGTTGCTTGTAAAGATCTGCTATACTGTCTCGGGTCGGAACACATGTACATAGAGAGAACATGATTCTTACCATGTTACCTTTGTTAGTAGTTATCACTGACACGACCTTCGTCTGGCTCTCTCCCTCTCCCTCTCTCTATGTACGTGTGTTCCGACCCGAGACAGTTGAGCAGATCTTTACAAGCGACCAGTCTCGGCGTTACAGTGGTGATCGGCAACGGCTACGAGTTGAGAGCTGAATTGTCCTAGGAGACAACTGACAGCTGTAAGCGCACATTTCGAATCAGTCTCGAAGAGCCACATGCAGATTATTTTTTCATTGGAAAGAAGATAAAGAGGTCGTTTCTCTTACTTCATCTCCATATTTTGACATCGCAGCTCACCAAATAATCATGTTATCTTTGTTAATAGTTATCGTTACGACCTTTGTGTAGCCCTTATTGGAATAACAGACGAGACTGCTGTAATACAGTAACATAAATATATGTTTGATAAAATTGTTTCAGATGTCTTCGCAGCAGGCAACTGAAGACAGTCTCCAAAGTTTAAGCGACATCGGAGGGCAACCTCCAACAAAACTCGGAATTGTCAAAATATTATACTTTATTTAACATTCACAAAACGTTATTATTAATAATTACTGTCTCTTTGTGTTGTTATTTAATGTTATCATTAATTAATTACAAAGTTACCTCTTACTTACACTCAACTTTTAATTACTTACTCAAAGTACATAACTTTATATTGTGATTGTATAATTTTTATTCATTATTTACGTTTATTATTCTAGTCAGTATTATTAATTGGGATATGATCCCGGTTTCGTATACTTTAAGTATGTTATGTTTTGAATACGGAATTACGAGATGAACACTATAGTTTAACATCACTTATTATGACAAAGAGTGAGTCCTTAACATCAGAAAACTAAACTAACATTGCTAGAACAGTCTGTCCGCGGGAGTGCTTCCATAATTTTACAACATTCTGCTAATTTACAAGGATTTTATACATTTTTCCCTTAGTCCCATTACGTAGCCGGATATCGTAGCTGGCTACGACACGGGAAAGAATATACCTATTTGGAAGCTGATTACGACACGGGAAAGAATAATCTGTTTCGAAGCTGCTTACGATACAGGAAAGAATATATCTGTTTCGAAGCTGGTTGCGATCCGGAAACAATATATCTATTTCGAAGCTGGTTACAACACGGGAAAGAATATAACCTATTTCGTAACTGGTAACGACATAGAATAGACCCGTTTTGAAGCTGCACCCAACTACAACCAAGTTAGCTACGAAATGAGTCTATTCTTTCCCGTGTCGTAACCAGCTACCAAATCCTGCTACGAAATGGGACTAAGGCACATTTTCAACTAATTTGTAACTGAATTAGTTGCAAAATTTATTGACAATATTTATTCGATACTGTTAGCTATTGTGATCTATGACTAAGATTGTTAGATCGAACGTTTTGTACCCAAAAAAAAATTAAAATGTATCCCTAAGATAATATGCGAAGACATTAGAAAGCCGTCCGAATAAGCTGCTATTGCGTCTCTGCATCATTCAATTGAAAAAAAAAACTACTGTATAATTTAGTCAACTATGGACGGCTACATTTAACTATGATTTGCGAAACAATATCTACCTACTAATATTATGCATAAGGTAACATTAGTAAGTATTTAAACCATTATTTTTTTCAGCGCAATAATCTTGAGTATAATTTTGCATTGATGAATTGCTTACCATAAGGACGAACCACATTTTGTACCCGCTAGTAGAGTAAGAGACCACTTTATGTAAGGATAGTGCGTATAGTTATCTGATTTTGAATTGAACAGTCGAGGGACACTCATGGCTAAGACCAAAATGAGACGTGACACATCATGCCACATATCACTGTAAAGTAAGCAACTGTAGGTTTACCTTCTGGACGCTCGCTCGGTGCCAGCGCAGGCCAAGCCTTCGCCCGCCGTCCGTGGCGCGACATTTATATCGAAGGAAAACAAAGATTTTAGTCAAGAAGCTTGCCAACACGCGGCTTTGACGCACAAAACTCAATTTACATTTATAATATTACTTACTTATTAACCACGTAACAAATATTAATTAGAGGAAGGATCATTACTATCCCCATTATCCTAAAATATATCACTTTTAGTAGTTAAAACATTTAACCCAAGTGTATCGTGAAACGTATTTTTAAATATATTAGTAAGTGAATGTGCTCTACGTCTCGACGGCATCCTTCTCACTATCGTTTCGAAATTCTTCCATTACGTTGTCTAGGACTTAGATATTTATAGTGATCTTGTTAGTTATGTCATCTAGAAAAACATTATCAATATATCATCACCTTTTTAGGTGTCGTCTGTGGTCCATCTGTTACTGCTCTATAATTATATTTATACAATTATTGATTAGAGTCTAAATCATCAGCTATAGATTCAAATTTGTGTTTAGCACATACTATATTATACTGTTTATGACTATCTTATATGTTCCTTTACGACAATATCTCAATAGTTTAATTTCCGTGCTATTTCCTAAAACCTATATATCATGCCCTTTGCTCACTGTGTTTTCCGTCATATCTAAATTAGTTACTGGATTATATAACCGTATTATATCATTATTATAACTACATTCAAATATTGATGTGAAGCATTTATAGTTAAGAAATCGTGTTAGACAATACAGTATTTGATATTTAATAAAATTTGATTGTGTTTTTATACGTTTGTCTTTTATTGACTGATTGTTTAAGAGATGTGAAACAAACGCAAAACTAGTACACAACCTGGGAAGTCATTGGTCAGCGCTCCCTAGAGCGCCACGAGCATGTCTGACAACAATATAAAAGGCAATTGTATTACTTTACTCTTATCTATTTCTGTACCATAAATAGTCCAGTTTGTGAGAACCAAGACGAAGGCTCTCCCTAAAGTAGTCACTGATTAGGCTTTGGTATACTAGGAATGTCGGAGAAAAACCTGGCTTTGACATCTCACTTTAGTTGGGAAAGAGGATGAGATAGGTAATCTCGGCAATATCTTCTTCTCTATCATTCCCCGTATCAGTAAGCGCATTTACTGCGAACAATGTAAGAGAAGTTCTACATCCTTTTAGGTAAACACTTGACGTCATAACGCAGTTCGGCCAGGCCCCGTTGCGCCAGCGCGTTGATTCGTGTCGCTCGCAGCTCCTTGCGGTACTTGGCGACATCCTTCTCCGCCACGGCTAAATTCTCCAGGTTATTCATCAGAACCTTAACCAAGGGAAAATTAGGTATTAGTTACTAAAATATAATGAAAATTCTCGAAAAACTTCGTCTTTCCAAAAAGTTTTATAACCGAATGATAATCGTGCTATTATTTCCAGACTGAAGTATTTTTAGGCGAATTTGGTAAGGCACTATCGTTCGATTGTTATCAGAAATGATTTGAACTAGGTTGTACAATTATATTTTATTATAAACACACATAATATAAAACATAAGTAGATACATTACATTAGGTTATATGATAAATATCTACTAAATACGCGCATAAGGAGCAATACGGAAGTCTTGCGCTGCTTTTTTCGCTTTCAACATAGTTGGTGAGTTGTAAGTAAACACATCAGAACAGTAGTAGTCTTCTAAGGTTTTGGTTTCTACGTCAATAATCATCGCTTTGTCTACATTCTGTCCCGTACTCGCTATTGTTTGTGGTAAAATATTCATTAATTCTTTACGCTGATAAGGACCAAAGCAACTAAAGTTAGGACTTATTTGTGCCATACGGCAGTACAAAGAATTCTCATCGTTGTAAAATAAAGGAACACCACAATATTCTGCTATGGCTCTGATGATCTTCCAGTCTTGGCGCGCCTTACCTGGCGGTGTGCACGCTGGCATGGCATGTTGAGCTCTACACTCCATGTTCAAATACACACCACCGGATTCTGTATACGCGCAGCCTGGCAACACCACTCTTGCAAGTTGTGATCCTTTGTCTCCTTGAAACCCGATGTATATTATTGAGGTTTGCTGTGGTGGATCCCATTTATAGAATATATCATCTGCACCCAACGATATTAAAACATCTGGCTCTAAACCTTTCATTACTTTCGGACCTCCGGGCTTCCAGCCGGCTTCCAAAGCGCCGCCCCAACTGGCATCGAGTGGGACGACGTTCAACACTCCCCACGTTGGAGTAGACTTCATCGCCGCTAGAGCTGAGAGGACGCCCATCACGGTACGGGAATACGGGGCTCCAAGCACCGACAAGCCGACAAATATCAAAGGTTTCGAAGCGCAAGATATGATACTCTCAAGGTGAAATATTGTATTTAGGCAGTCACCTAAATAATTAACGTAATAATTCATATCGCACCGTGGCCCCACCACATATATATCGCATTCGTTATTGATGTAAGCTTGACGTATCCATGCATTTAGAATTGGCGCTTCAAAACGGGGATTAGTACCAACAAGTATAATCATATCTGCTTGGACGATGTCTTTCATGTTGACATTCATTGCGTAAGCAACTCTTAGATCTGGAACCGACACTGTGTAATCACACGCTCTCTCTACGTACGTGTGTTCTGAGCCGAGACAGTTGAGCAGATCCTTACAAGCGACCAGAGTCTCGGCGTTGCAGTGGGGACCGGCAACGGCCACGAGTTTTTCAGGGCTGCACTGCCCTAGAAGACAACTCACAGCTTTAAGCGCACATTTCCAGTCAGTCTCGCAGAGAGGGCCGCATGCAGATTCTTTTTTCATTGGAGTAACTAAACGTTGCATTTCTAAGGAGTCAATGGCCCACCGTCCCTTGTCCGACAACCATTCCTGGTTTACTTCCTCGTTCTCTCTCGGCAACACCCTTAAAACTCTATCGAATCTGTAGTTCACCACTATATTTGTTCCGGTGGCATCGGTGACGTCAATAGAATTAGTTCTACGTACTTCCCATGGCCTCGCCTTGAACATGTAAGGCAAAGACGTCAGCGCCCCGACGGGACAGAGGTCTATGATGTTTCCGGAGAGCTCCGATAAGAACATTTTTTCGACATAAGTTCCTACAAGCATGTCAGTGCCGCGGCCTGTAGTACCCAACACATCCAGTCCGCATACTTGTGAAGCAAATCTGATGCACCGCGTACAATGAATGCATCTTGTCATTTCAGTTCTTATCAGTGGTCCCATATTTTTGTCTTCGGACGCCCTTTTGCCGGAGAAGTGTATGTCGGTAAACCTTGAACGATCGCTGCCGAACCGCATCGTGAGATCCTGCAGGTCGCATTCTCCTCCTTGATCGCATATAGGGCAGTCTAGGGGGTGATTGATGAGCAGAAACTCTAACACTGATTCCTGGGCTTGTTGGGTTGCTGCAGAATTGGTCCTTATTTTCATTCCCTTCATAACAGGGAGAGCGCATGCGATTTGTAATTTGGGAGCTCCCTCTATCTGCACTAGACACATTCGACAGTTGCCGGCGATACTGAGCCGGTCGTGGTAGCAGAATGTGGGGACTGTGACCTTGTGGCTTCGTAGCGCTTGTAATACGGTGTAGTAACTAGGAACAGAAACCGGCTTCCCGTTGATAAAGATGGGTGTTTCTTTAGGTTGAGACACGGCATTTCTCCGACTGGTTGGCAACCACGGCCGAAATAGTTTTCTATATGGCTTGAACATCGTGCTCTAGTCTATCTTCAACACTTCAGAAACGAATAGTTTATTTTGGTGTTCAAAAGATGTTTGTTTACTTTTCACCTCTGCTATCTTGTCATTGTCATTTGGTTGGCATCATTGGTGAAATTGGACCGAGGAGCTTTTTTAAAAAAAAAACAACAAAAGAGCGAGTCCGAAGATGAACGATCCTCAGGAACGATCATAAAATAAAGTAGTTGGATCTCTTTCGTTTTCAACTCTCTTTGACAGATTGATTTCTTTAGGAAACTCCTCAATACATGGAAGTAATATACGTACGTTGTACGCAATACTCACAGGTAGTACCTCACTGAGACTAAACACAACTCAGTGTGCCCGAAAGCTTGCGCGACCATAACACATTCAATGTCGACCGTTATAATGATACGTTATACTTTCAATCTTGATTAGTTTATAACCGCGACAATTACACCCTGTTGTCGGGAAAACGTATTTTGCTCTTTTAAATAAATATATACAAAATAAATTACATGATATATATTTGAGATACGTACTTGATGAATGGAGTTGATCATTTGATTCAAGGATTCCTTGAACTGACCAAATACTTCAACTGCCCTCTCGTGTCTGAAAGAGTAAGCTCATGGTTAGATCACGTTGATATAAGTCATGCTTTTTATTTGACTTAGAATTTGGCACTTACATTACAGCATAGGGGCTTCCTATACAGGTATAAGAAAAATCCAACAATTTAAAAATCATGAAAGGGATAATACTTTGCGCCAGTGTTTTAAACCAACCTGTCAAAAGTCTCAGTTCATCAACCTATGCATAATCATTAGCCAATAATCGTACAACCAGTGAAGGCTGGGTGTGTGTGGGTTCAGTGTAGATCTGTGAACCCAATTGTTAGCTGACTATTACTACCCGTTAGTAGCTTACTATTGAGCTGTCTGGTAAATAGTGAACTCGAACGTTATATGTTTTATAGCCATTCGAAACCTTCTACCTTAATTGGCTAAGTAACAACCAGCAGGAATTAAAACAAACTATTTATAAGCTAATAGTACCGATTGTTGTGCCTGCCTCTGGCCACGTAGTCCGACTGCCTCTGTCCTACTGATCGGACTACATGAACTTTTTTTCCGGGTGGTTCGATTAATCGGATTGTAAGAATTTGTAATTCCGCTTCGCCCTACCGATCGGATAGAAGTGACCATGGTTCAGCCTAAAACCTAACTATGTAGTTAAATAAAACACGTCCGTCAGATGAAAACGTTCTCTTTTTATATTATTCTCCTCTGTAACAAGTTATTGTATTTCATTTTTGTGTAAATCAGGCATACGCTAGGACAACGTGGTCTAAGAATTAGTCAGTTTCTATAGTCCGATTAGTTAATCGAACCACCCGGAAAAAAAAGTTCATGTAGTCCGATCGGTAGGACAGAGGCAGTCGGCCTACGTGGCCAGAGGGATATCCAGCTGTGGACGTCAGTGGAAATAATGATATGTAAATTATACGTAGGTATAGAATCCACTTACTTTCGGTCGTGCATTGCATCGGTGAAGGCGTAGTCGAGTGCGAGGCGCAGCGTGCGGGAGGCGCGCGGCGCCGCTGTGGCGGACAGCACGCGCCGCGCGCCGCGCTCCTGACACCGCGCCGCCACCAGCAGCGCGCACGCGTCCGCACATGCCAGTGTGCGATCCCAACCCGTTCTAGTATGTGTATCAGTATCAAAGCAACTTAACGATGGATAAAATTACATACATACATACTTACACTTCACGCCTGTCTCCCAGAGGGGTAGGCAAGACTACAGATCTCCATTTGTCACGGTCCTGACATACCCCTTTCGCTTCATCTACATTCATACATCTTTTCATACACGACGTGGATAAAATTAGTCAACAGAAAGAACATGTAATTGTGTCGAAACGTCAAGCAAATAACGAAGGTAAGCTGAATGCTTATCTTTGATTAATTTAGCGCAGTGACACCTGGTTTAAACCATTAATCGAAAGAAAATGTTTTAGAAAAAATATTATATAGTCGTTAATATTCAAAAATGTTTAAATATTTAGATAACAATTTAGTCATTTGCATCAGTTCTGTAGAACGAACCTGCCAACATTAGTGAGTTTCCATGCGGGCACGGCGTCATCCAGCGTTCGCACAGCTGCATGCGCATATTCGGCGGCACCCCGCAACCGCGCAGACACGCCGGCGAGCGCGTCGCGCAGAGAACGCGCACGCGATAACGCACTCTCTATCGACGTACCAGGCCGCAGCGTGTTGCCCCATAGACTGTCTGGTAATTACGTTTCTTTATTTTACAATAAGGATTCGTAATTATTCTATAGCAAGCAGGATTTAGCTGTGGGCCTGTAGGCTCTTTTCATGGCAGATCTTCGGCCTTTACCCAGCTATTATTACTTACATAATTTCAAGCACCAGTTAAACTAGGCAGTAGTTTCACATTTCAGCTCAAAAAATGATCTGCTTTTTCCTAGTGCTTTACAAATGCAATGATAAAATTCTATCAGTACCTCACCTATAAGCTGCTGCAGCAGCGCGTACAGGGTGCGCGTGCGCAGTATTTGCGCGTGTAATGTCCTACTCTCTCGCTGCAGCTCCGCAAGCCGCGTCTTCAACCAGCCCACCTCCAGGCCACGCATCTCCTGAGATAAACAAGACAGATTCAATACCTATCTTCTATTTAATACGTCTCCAGAATAAACTAAGTATATACTAACTAGTATATCATCATTCAATATTGGAAGTTATACTTCCAATATTAAATGATGATAAATCCATCAGGGAGGTACAACTCATCGTTCAATATGTTCTATGAACCGACCTACACTTGGAATATTCGGATTCCGTATGAAATCAATACAAGTCTTATGCATTTGAACCACGTCTCTAAATTCCTCTTATCTCCAATATTGCTATATTAATAACGAAGAAGAGTTTATACTAACCTTTCTGTTAACATTGGCTATAAAGTCCTCATTTTCCACGGCGAGCACGGGCCGGCGGTACAAGTCCAGACTGACGAATAGCTGTAAAGCACAATCGTTATTTAATTGTACCTAACCAAGTACCTATGTATGTACTTACTTACCTAATAGATTTTTTATGATGTAAGTAAATACACCGAACTGATGTTTTCCTCACTGTTGGGCGACCATTAATTCCAAATCTGTCCTTTCCAATGTTTTACCCCCGACGCAAAAAGAGGGGTGTTATAAGTTTAACGTGTCTATCTGTGCCATCATAAATCTCAAACTAATGTAGCTATTACAATATTTTTTTGCTTGAAAGCTGATTTGATCGAGCGTGATTGTAGCTATGTTTTGTCAATATCGGTTCACCCACTCAAAAGTTATGGGGGTTAAAAGTGGGGATGAAAAATGTCCAATGGGGTATCATATGAAAGATCACGACACGTATATTTAAAATATGTTTATTAAATGAGAATTGGATAATTTGTTCAAAAGTTACGGGGTTTGAAAGTGGGGACAAAAAGTCGATACAATTATGTTCAAGTGGAGTATCAAATGAAAGGGCACGACACGAACTTTTATAAAATCGGGATGTTTTAAATTCTCAATTTAATAGTTATTAGTAAAGTACATAGTTAATTCCATATCCTGATTGATTGGTGATAATTCGTTGGATCTGCTCAATTATGATTTTACCCAATAAATTCACAAAGGAGCCAGCGATGGAGGAAATTGCTCAATGTAGCCAAGGTAAATTTTAAATGTACTCATACTTGATTGATTGTCTTAGCGTATGCATCCTTGCCGGTGACGACATGTCCGTCGTCTATGGACGCGATCTCCTGCTGGAGACTGTCTATCTCGGCGGTGACGACGGCTAGCCGCGCCGTGGGGTGCGACTTCTCGCTGGAGCTTATCTCCTGGTCGAGGCGAGCGAGAGCTTCGGCCACTGTTTCACCGTCCTTGAGCGACGCTTGCCACGAAGTCAGATGGGACTTCTATATTTCATTAAAATACGACGATTAATGTCAAAAAATATTAGGCACGCAACGGCAATTAGGTTTAGTGTTGTTTGGATTAAAATGTATTGAAGTTACAGCCCTCGTCCAGCAGTGGGCGTCGCAGTCATGTGGCTGATGATGGTGATGAAGTTAATTTTCTTAATAGTTAAAGCAAACTTTCGAAATAAGTTTTTAACTACATTCAGTCAATAATAAATTTAAAAAAATACACTTCGCCTTTTAATCCTAAAGCGGGGTAGGCAGAAAGAAGCACTTGCTAAAGCAAATGCCCACAGATCACCAAGTTAGTTTTTTTTTTTCATTCACTCAATAATCTGTGCACACTTAACGATTAGACCCTGTATCTAAAGCCCCAAACACACATACTACTCACTCACTTAACTACATATTTAACTAATTATCGCGGACACTCTTGAAGGTAGGGTTTTGAACTTTCGAAATATAAAAATGACCAAAATACAATCACGGTAACACGAGCCATCCAATGTTGAATTCTGTTTCTACAACGCCACGCATTTGCTACATGACTACGTAACTACGGTACTACGATTATGTACTACGCCGTAGCATTATACGTTTGATCAGAAAGAGCACACTCACATTATGCACAGCCATAATTTTGTGCGAACTTGGCACACAGCCCATGACACAACATCACCACAGCACGTTCACGCGGCCACCACGAGCTGGCCCACTGTGCTCTATCATTAAATACGAAGAAGGCACACATAGTACATATGTGCCAAGGTTAAAGCTGTTTGTTTTGACCAAATTCCTTTAATACACAATAGGACCCACTCGCCGCCTGGCACCACTACACTACCCTTGTAATTGTAACTAACTTAAGTAGGTGTTTTATTTTTCTTTTCTGAACAAGCGGGGGTTTTTTTATTATAAACTACTGCGTTGTAACTTAGGTGATATTAATGGAACGTTTGAACTTGAAAATAATTGTGCTGTCGCTATTTAACACAAAGGAGTATTTATATTTAATGCAAAGAAGATTTATTGACATTGAAATATAACTTCGCAAATACACTGATTTATTGATCTTTAATACGCAAAATTCGTTTTTGCTGTAAACTACTTATTTGAACTATTTATTTGTAAATTCTGTAACGTCCAGAGGTCTAGCATTTCCATGGTGGGGTATGATTACATCATTTGCATGTTCACATAATGGAACATGCGACGCCAATTAACTAGCCACATATAACTAATTATTACATAAACAGACTTTATTTGTTTAATTCTGTTTTAAAATAATCAGTCCTATTTAAATGACCTTGGTGTTTTATTATTCATCTTACTTAGGTGATGAGCTTTTAAGTACTTGTTGGATGTATCTGGTTGTATTTCAAAGAAATTAAAGTGTATTTAAGCAAGTTATAATTCCATAAGACAAGTGATTTAGCTACTTAACATGGGATGAAAGCAATGTGTGTGTGTTGTTGTAAAAAAAAGTGTGTTTTTTTTTCTTATCACTATGACCACCATCCTGTCTGATGTTAAGCAGCGATGTGGTCTACGATGGAGCACACTTGTTCATTAGGTACCTATACACCCGCGACTTGAAGACCTTCAGACTGTAATGCGCAGGAAACACAGACTCCGGCAAGTCATTCTGACATCCTGGCGGTTCGCACTATGAAAGTAGAGGCAAAGCGTTTGGTTCGCGTAAATGGTAAATCCACCTGGTATGGCTGAAGTTTTGCCGTTCTCCTGGTTGTCCTATTGTAAAAGCGCGATGGGGGTATTAGGTTATGCAAAAATACAAAAACAATGTTTTGTTAACTGTTTCCCCGACAGCGAACAACTATAGGCGTCATAACAATGAATAATAATCTATTGTGTCTATTTTACTATCCGCCAATAGTAATAGTGTGACCGTTAAATGACAATAACCTTTAAATGATAGCTAAAGGAAAAATACCACAGTAATATTACAATAGAAATATTTTACCTTTAAATATTACTTATTCGATGTATAAGCAGAGTACCTATATGTTATTATTGAGTAATCACTGCTAGTATTAGCTGGCAATCAAGGGTAAGTTCACCGTAATTGGATAGACATTTTAAGTTCTTTATACAAACATTATCAACCTGTATTCTAGCATTCTTATTAAAAAAGGAGAAAAGTATCAATTCGTCAGTAGTTTTATAAACCCATTCCCCCACAGACCTCCACTAGGTGCACATCTCAAAGAACTAAAATACAAAGTAGCAAATAGATTGGGAGAATCACCATCGCTCAGTCAAAACCACTGATGTGTATGTTTTGTCTTTCACATCGATCGATAAGCTATACATATATCAATATTAGCTAATCCGGCAAACATTGTTTTAAGAGCTTCTGTGGTCCAGTTGGTCGGATACTTGACTTGTAACCGGGAGGTCGCGGGTTCGAGTCCGGCTACTGGACGTGTACCAATGGGACTCTTTTTCAGAGCCTATGTACGCAACGCAACCCTCGTACGGTGAAGGACAACATCGTGATGAAACCCGCACACCACAAGTGTGTGAACCCTATAACGGCGATGGGCTCACCCCCTGTCACGTTGGGTTAAATACGCTTGGTGAACCGTGGGCACTTGCTTAGCAAGTGCCTCTGCCTACCCCGCTTTTGGG